>JAOBYE010515862.1:0-13049 GCA_025403585.1 Parazoanthus swiftii
GTGCTTGATTTACAGAAATAAAGTTGAACTTAAGTTTGATAATCTTGCACGTGTTCGTCGTGTTCTGAGCAATGACGTGTCCTGAACAATGCGCAATGGAAAAAATAGATAGGGGGGGGGGGTGAGTCGGAATAAGTCTCAGCATGGTGCTTAACACTATCTGTCATACTAGAATGAACATCCTGTTATCATGCCATGTCATGTAAAATCTTGTCTGGTTCGTCTCGTTTTGTTTTGTCTTGCCTCGTCTTGTTTTTTGCGGTTTGGGTTGGATATGGTTGTGACATTTTTATCCTTTGCTACTTGTTAATTCAATGGCGTAGCATGGCCGAGCGGTTTCAAGCGCTGAATTGTAATCCGATGATCCCGAGTTTGGATCCTCTCCGCCGGGCGCCACGCTGGTTTAAAAGTTCAGCCTTGGTGCCAGCTGGGGATTTTAAACACCTTTTAAAACATTTTCTACGTAACATGACACTGAAAAGCCCCTTAAGGGGAGCTGTCATTAGAAAATATTGTATGTATCAAGCATATTTGTGAAGCGCCCCCATCGAGAAGTCATAACGTGACTTGTCATAAAATCAAGTATGTTCCTAATGACTGTCAAACAAATTATGTCACATACGTGACCAATCAGATGGCTGGCGATGCTGGCTTGTTAGTCTGACTTGCCACTCTGTTTTCGATTTGCGCATTATACATAGAAACATATGTATAAGTCTAAAGCAAATCTGATTTGCCGATTTTCTCCGATTTCTGTTTCTTTGTTCCAAAGTATTATTGGGAACAGTGTTGTTATCTCAATCTACCGTCTCAACAAAATTGTATTATTTCTCACTAACCAAACAGCACTGTTAACGTCATGAAGAAACCTTTTCAACCCAACGAAAGACCCTGGGACTGTTTCAAAGGCACCACCACCATTAACGTACCACTACATTATGTTCTGGCCTACGCTTTCTCGTTAGACGAGCGGAGAGAATGGGACGAGAGGTTCCACAAAGGTGGGTACTGTGGGGACGGGATGGAGGAGAAGGGGGCGGGATGTTTAATATATTCTGATTATGTGTGATGTGAGGGATTCTCGCAATTAGTTAGATGTCTGACTACAAATAAGGAGGTTGCATGTCATTATTTCGCCACACGGTCTGTAGATAGGGACTTTAAGCCGTTGGTCTAGTCTCTTATCTTTGAGGACACAAAGAAAAGGGAAGTCCTCTGTGTTATTTCTAGTCATGCGGATACAGTACGCTAAAACACAGAACCGCAAAGATACAAGTTATTGGGTTGATGACCGAAGTGGCATTCTTGTATAGATACAAAATGTAAGTAGTTGTTTTCATCAATCTCTAGCCATTATCCATGGCTAAAAATTTCTTATACCAACTTTATGTAACTGTATTGCGCAAGCAATACTTTTACCCAATTGTAGAAGCTGCTTACTGCTTAGTGCAAGATCAAGTAATATAAGGCTACGGATTTTAAGCAGAAATATAAATTGATAGCAATCTTACTTGTGATTGGTTTTAGGTAAAGTAATCGAGACGATTGACCCGCTGACGAAAGTGAGTAGCATCAATTACTCGGAAAGACGATATAATTCTTTGAAACAGTTTGAACGATATTAATTAGTTAACGAAAGAGAGTAAGATTTTTGTTTGTATAGAACTCTTTTTATACTTAACTTCTTAACGCTTTATAAAGCAAAAACGTTATCAAATGATTGGGTTGATCACAAAGAAGTTCATGTGATATATTTTAACCGTGTAAGTTACTTTTTCGGGACGCTTAGCTAAACTTTTTTGTTGTTTATTTAGCACTGTTGTTCTACTTCTTGTACTTTTTATCTTTAAATGGCTGCTACCACAGCACCTTAGCTGACGATCTTGAATAAAACCTCTTCCAGATAAACAACAAAACCTATTAGCAAGTTCAGTTATAATGTGGGAAAATATACATTGCTGGTTAGTTTATAAAAAATGTTCTAACAATTTTGTTGCGTTGCAGGTGATCAGAATGCGGTTTAAGCCCACGTGGATGTCCACACCACGCGATTTATGCGCCGTGGGAGCAGTTAGAATTATAAATAGGTCCAAAGGAGTATATGGAGTGATTTTTCAATCGGTAGGTTGCCAGTTATTTGAATGCAAACTTTCCGAGATCTGTCAAAATTAGACGAGGTCGTGCGCTAGTAACAAATGATAATATGCGGAACTCCGCGAACAAATTATGGCATTCGGCGTTGCATAAAATCGTAGCGTATGACGCCAAACCGCAGACTGAAGCAGCGAAAAATCATAGAGCGACGATCTTTATTTTAAGTGCGCATAAGTGAAAGAAAATGTCGACTTTGCACGAAAACGTAACAGGTGAGGCGAGTTGTTTTTGGGTTAGAACAGAGGAACTAGTGAGTTATGGCGGGGAAAAAAAGTTAACGAAAGAGAGTATGATTTTTGTTTGTATAGAACTCTTTTTATACTTAACTTCTTAACGCTTTATAAAGCAAAAACGTTATCAAATGATTGGGTTGATCACAAAGAAGTTCATGTGATATATTTTAACCGTGTAAGTTACTTTTTCGGGACGCTTAGCTAAACTTTTTTGTTGTTTATTTAGCACTGTTGTTCTACTTCTTGTACTTTTTATGCGGAACTCCGCGAACAAATTATGGCATTCGGCGTTGCATAAAATCGTAGCGTATGACGCCAAACCGCAGACTGAAGCTGCGAAAAATCATAGAGCGACGATCTTTATTTTAAGTGCGCATAAGTGAAAGAAAATGCCAACTTTGCACGAAAACGTAACAGGTGAGGCGAGTTGTTTTTGGGTTAGAACAGAGGAACTAGTGCGTTATGGCGGGGAAAAAAGCATTGCATTTGCCGGATGTCTCCTTAGTTCACTCATTCTCATTAATAGGACCCTTTCTTAATAATCTTTCCAGGTTGAACACCCAGAGTGCCCAGAAAAGAAGGGCTACGTCAGGTAACCTTCTTTGACTTTCTGTCATGTCATATAGTAAGAATAGTATAATAATGATAATAGTAGTGATAAAGATATTATTATTGTGTTTTATAATAATAATAATAATAATAAAAAATAATAATAATAATAATAATAAATATTAATAATAATAAGTATATTAATAATGTGATAATACAAAAATAATATAAAAAGGAATAATAATAACAATAACAACAATAATAATAACAATAAAACCTGTTTTAGTGGGATTGCTGCTCCAGTCAAGAATAACTGCTATCGCTTTAGCTTCTGTACTGATGATTAAGATGATGACAATAATAACAATTATGACAATAAGAATGAATATATCAGTGGTAATAATAATCATAATATTAAAATAAAAAAATTCAATAAAATAATGGATAGTAACAACTTAAAACGTTCATAGTTAATCATTATCTTTCTTGTGCTGTTTTCATCACCACACGCCCTTCGATGACAAGGGTTAGGGTTAGGGTTAGGTTTAGGTTGTTCTGGTTTCCATCATTAGTCGATTAATCAGAACAAATTAATTAACTGTGTCTAAAAGCAGACGTAACCATTAAAGATTCGCAGATTTGTTGACGTATTTTCTGTGGTTGGAGTAACGCATCCCGAGGGCGGCTTGGTACTAACAATTTTTCTTGTTTCACATATGTCCTTCAGTAACCATAAAAAATCCAATCTTTTTCGTCCGTTCGGTAAAATCAGTCCCTCAGAGGTCAACCTGTAAGGTCAATCATCGATCGAAGCAAATCAGCAAGATATAATCCAAAGTTCCTAAAACACATTTGTATTTTCCATTGACCTATTTTAGGGGCGGACCCATAAATTTCGGAAAGAAGGTGGGCAAAATCCGCAAATCTGGAAAAGAGGAGGGGAAGACGGAGGGCGAAAAGTTTCTTTCAGCGTCTTTCTTGAAAAGTATATCCAAATTAGCCGACAAACCCGGGCCCTAAGCCCTGTCGGCGCATCCCCAACATCCGCATCTGTATTATTTGTTGTTTCGTAAAATTATTGGATTATATGCCAAATCTAATGACGACTTTTTGTTAATCGTTCTATTTTTCGGCAGAAGCCTACTACAACGGACAGACTTAGTCGGTGTTCTTAACAGATAAACTTCAAGTTTTGAACTATTAATGATAAGTACTTTCGTAAATACCAACTTCTTAGAACAAATTTTGTCAAGGGTATCGTACAAAAAGCCAACATTTATGTATCAATGAATATAGAGGAATTTAGTCGCCCCTCCCGGCCACGACTGCTGGATAGTGTTTAGAGGGATATCGACAAGAACACCAATCAATGAAAGCAGTGGAATTATATTCCAGACAATATCCATACACAACCTGCAATCAAGCAACAACCTATTTTTAGCTTTACAAGGCGTTCAAATCAGCTGATCCACCACTCGGTCACTCGGTCCGTGAAAACATTACAGTAGTTCTAATTTTTAAAACGTTTGACTGATTTATTCATTTATTTTTCAAATCCGGGGCTGTACTTTGTAATAGAACGAATCGAGATCTTTTGTTTTATGTTAGTTTGTACTGCTGAGATGTCTTTGTTCATTCTACCGATTCTTTAGAGCTGAGATGCTGCTCAACGGGATTGTAGTAAAAGAGCTCAGCTCGGATCCAGCCTCCTGCCAGGTTTCGGTCATCCAACAGCTGGATGTTAAAGGTAAGTCGAGGCGCAAACATACCTTAACTCGACAACGCTCCCCTTCCTCCCCTGATATATACACCACTTACTCAACACTAGTTGCGCCATCGTCAGCTTGAATTCCACTTCACGAATATAAACATAACTTTCAACGTTTGTTGAGCAAAGCCAATGTTTTTTGGTTTTTTTTTCAATTTTTCATATTTATTTGTTAAGTAGGTTCACTATACTTCTAGCCGCAGGACAAAAAATCGTTTTAAACCTTAAAATGTTCTAGAGTCGCTAAAAGTTGTAAAGACCGCAATCTTTACTCTTTTTAAGGTTTCATTGTAAGCTTGCATTTTAAAATATTTCATGCAACCTTTGGATGAATAGTACGAGAGTTTTGATTGGTTGAGCGAGTTATTGTTTCCAGAAAGAAATAGTAATGTTTCATTACTGAAATACATTTAACCCAACTTGGCGATTGTTCTATTGACTATTTTGAATTACTTACCCCCACACTTCCCTTTAAACATTTCAAAACTACTCCGACTTTTGGACTTTGAAAATACCGAAATCATTAGAAAAAATTACATTTTTTTCCCTGCGAATTATTGCTGTCTCATAGAGAAACCACCATATAAATTGTTGACGTATATTTGCAAGAGAGTTGATTTGCATAATTATGCATCTGTTTGCTTCTTGTCGGGGTGAGCTCTCAACGAAAAGCACATTTTCCGCTGCAAAAAAAGGCCGCAAATGAAACCTATCACATTGTTCTGATAAAATAACGATCAAACAGAATTGCTCAGAGCTTCAGGACTGTTTGCTCTTGTCATATTCCTTAAAATATGATCAACGTGCTACACACATAGTTTTTGGTATTTTTCCGACCTTGCTAATGTTAGTGTTATTTTTAAATGATTGAAATCGCTTCCATATAACAAAATCGCTGTTACCTGACGCTCTCAGTGGAACAGACATTTTTCCTTACTCTAGGTAGGAAATACTTGCCTTGGCCTTCAGCCTCGGGCGAGCAAATACTCATGTTACGCAGAACTCCAGTCAACAACTATAGTATAATATCTAATGTTTCCTTCCGCAAGATCCTCCCCCCCCCACACACACACACAAACACACACCGTGTAAAGTACGGTTAATAAGTGCGAATGTGCAATCCTTTACAAAAAGCCCAGTTCTCTATTAAGCAACTCCTTCTCCTCGTTTACAGGACGGTATACCTGATGTTTACGTGATGTCAAGTTAATATTTGTGGGAAGTAAAATGACAACTCTGGATATTCTACAACATTTTAACTTCAAGTGAACAAAAGACTGTCCGCAAACGAAAACTAATCCAAATTACTAACTACATGGTATCATCTTTCATGCCAATTACCATGCCTTCAATTCACAAAATCATGTTAGCTTACCTTTTGGATGCCCCATCCCGTTAAATTTGTTACATATTTCGTGCAATTTTCCAAAACTTACCCCAAAACCTACCGTTGAAAACACCATCACCCCCTCCCCCCTCAAAACTGCCTCAGCTCCCTCTAGATAAATTTTCGACGCCCTCTTAGCTAGAAAAGTTTACAAAAACTGTATCAACAAATACTCGAAAAAATACAAAAGTAACCAATCAGGTTATACATTTTCTGTCAATTCTTAAAAAAATCACTGCCACTAAAGAGAAATAAACAAGCAGTCCATATTGGACAGAACAACCTTCACAACGCGCAACAGAACATCCTTAAACCTACCTCCAATTCCGAGTTTGTAGCCTTAGCGGAAGTGAGATTGTCTTCTACAGTCTTTATCAAGTCCCTTGCATTCTGAAGATCCTCGGCCTGTTTTTGAAGAGAGGCTTCCAATTCCTGGTTAGATTCCTTCGTAACCTTGATCTTATCTTCTAGTGCGTCAACTTTTTCTTGTAGAGAGGAACTAGTGACTGTGTTTTGGTCCTTCAGAGTTCTTAACTCTTCTTCTACCGCGTTCTTGGCCTGGTCAATGTTCTGAAGATCTGCTAGTTGCTCTTGCAGTGATGAAACTTTGTTTTTCTCAGTTTCTAGGTCTTTTTCGACATTCATTTTGGCCTGAGCAACATCCTTCAGCTTAGTCCTGCAGGGTTGAATTATCAATAAACTGGGTAAGTGGTGATCTTTCAAAAGGGATTTCCAGTAAGCCTATTCATAGCCCCCAACCCCTCACCTAAGTTTAAGTAAGTCTATTTATGACCCCCAACCCCTCACCTAAGTTTAAGTAAGTCTATTTATGACCCCCAACCCCTCACCTAAGTTTACTTAAGCCTATTTATGACCCCCAACCACTCACCTAAGTTTACGTAAACCTATTCATGACCCCCAATCCTCACCTAAGTTTACGTAAACCTATTCATGACCCCCAACCCCTCACCTAAGTTTACGTAAGCCTATTCATGACCCCCAACCCCTCACCTAAGTTTACGTAAACCTATTCATGACCCCCAACCCCTCACCTAAGTTTACGTAAACCTATTCATGACCCCCAACCCCTCACCTAAGTTTAATTAAGCCTATTCATGACCCCCAACCCCTCACCCGAGTTTACTTAAGCCTATTCAAGACCCCCAAACCCTCACCTAAGTTTAATTAAGCCTATTCATTACCCCCGACCCCTCCACCTAGGACTACTTAAGCCTATTCACGACTCTGACCCCTCACCTAAGAGTTTCCGTTTCTTCCTGAAGCTCATCCAAAGAAGACTGTAGGCTCTCTTGTACTGCTTGTCTCTGATGTTCCATATCCTCGTCAGAACTGATTGACTCAGCTTTCTTCTGGAGCTTCTCTCTCTCCGCCTCGACCATTTCCTCAAGTTCCTCAACTTTCGAGTTGAGGGCAGCACGCTCCTGTAGTGATACAAGCAACACAAAACCACTTCATGCTGTTATGTTACAAATTTATCTCAAAATGTAAACATAAAATAACTATAACTTTCTGATGTAAAATGTACGTGTCATACGGCCAAGTAATTTAAATTTATGTTATAGCCTGCAATGTCTTTCAACAGGAAAGACGTACGATACAGTTTTCATCAAATCCAATTTGGCCAGAGTTTTCAATAAACATGGATAACCAACTGAACCACACATTTAAATGATGAATTTATTACAGTACCTACAGTATGTTATTATAGTTCGCATTACCTGACTTCATTAAATGGCAAAGATACTTCCCATGTTTTCACTGGTGCTTAAATGGTCTGGATCCCCCATTATGGGTGATTGTTAATTACCTATGCATGCACATTACCCCACATGTGTATGTCAAGTGAAGAACTTTAGTTGCAGTGTTATTATTGTTTCTTTTTTCGAAAAAATGCCTTATAATAAAATACTTATTAACTTGAGTGCTCTGTCTTAACCTGAAATGTCAAAGTGAAGCTTCAGTTTCAAGTTTCCCGTTCAGACCTCACTCTTGGTTAACTAGTAGTTAGTAGTACATTTCGCATCAAAACGTTCTTCCTTAAATGATGAAATCTGAGACTTTTTATAGTAAAGTTTGAGTCACCAAAATGTTCCTGAATTGCTTACCCTTGCCATGACATCAATTCTTCGCTCCAGGCCATACTTTTCTTCCTCAAGCAACCTCACAATCTCAGTAAAGGAAGCTGTGTCATATGATGACGCTGTTATGGTAGAAGCACCAGCACTCGCCGCCATACTGCTCTCAGCCTGCTCTGCCTCAACAGGAACTTCCACCATGGGCTCCACTGAAACCAAGTACACAATAATGGTACCTTTTCATGTACGGGGTCACATATTATAAAGGGTCACACAGTTTGTAAAAATAAGCCAGTATACACACACCGCCTAAAAGGTCTTTCTGAAAGTGCTTTGTGGAGGGTTTTTACTTTCTAAGTTGCATGTACAGACTTCAAAACATAATGAGAAGCCAGTATTTTATAGCATCATTTTTAGACTGGTTGGACCACTACATGCTTATTTACAATAATTATTATGATAAATCACAGACCACAGTTGATATCTGACACACACAATATCACTGGAAAAAGAAACCCTTGTGCAAAACAGTGTCCAAGTCTACTCAAAAAGTTGAAAGTGCTCTGAATAAATAATAAAAAAAACAAATATCATTGCTCCGATTGTCTCAATGTCTGATTGCAATGTGGATACCATGGCCGCAGTACTTTAGTAGGTGTAATAATAACAATAACAATAATAATTCATTGATCTACATTGCATATTTTACATAAGAATAATCAAATGCACATCTTATCTATAGAATCAATGAAAGCTATCAATAGTCTATAAAAATTACGATATAATACCAGTTGTAAGTTCAATGAAATACTTATTTAAGGTATAAACACAAGACCAATGAATAATGGCTCAGTGTGAACACTGCAAACTACAGTACTTACAGACTGTACATTTTTGAAAAACTTGACAAGATTATATGGAATTACTGGTTCGGATATTTTAAAACCCTATTTGAAACTGTTAAGGAACAAAAGGGTGCTACAGGTACAATAAACCAAAGAAAGTGATGAAAACAAGTGCCCCCTTTACAGGTGTGACAAACAGAAAAATAGACTGATAAACCAACCTTCTTCCGTTGGTGCAGCAACCTCAGCAACTACTTCCTTCCTGTTCTTATCCTTCTCTTTTTCTGTTGCCTTATAAAACTCCTCTAATGCAACCTCAAGCTGGGCATTCTTGACATCTACAGCTTCCTTTTCCTCTTCCAACTGCGCCATGCGAATCTGAAAAGAAACTTTCTCCTCCCTCTCTCGAAGCAAATACCCCTCCACCTCATCAAGGTTTGCCTTCAAGTTATTCCTTTCTTCAGAAAGTTCCTTTAACTTTTGCTTCATAACTGACTTCTCCTTCTCCAAGGAAGCCTCACTCTCAGATCGATCCTGGAGCTTTGTAAGAAGACTACCTTTCTCATTCTTCTCACTTTCTAATTCCTCAGAAATCTTTGCTAATGTTGTTTTTGCACCCTCCAGCTCAGCAGAAAGTTGATCAATTCTCTCCTTATTGACAGCTTCTTGTTCTTCCTTGGAAAATTTATCCTCTATCTCTATATTCTTAAGTTGCAGCTGTCCTTTCTCTTCCTCCAAGTCAACAAGCTTCAGTGTCAACTCCTTGTTCTCCATCTGCATAATCTGATCTCTTTCATGCAGCTCATCAACTTTCTGTTAAAAAGATGTTCACTTAATTTCAATAACAACAACCATAGCAATTTATCAAAGTAACAACAACAACAGCAGCAGCAGCAGTAATAAAAACAATAATAAAAATAATAAATAAATATTAATAATGATAATGATGATGATGCCATCATATTTGCTTTTTAAAGTTATATATGTATGAAGACAACTAAAAAGTAGCCAAGAGTGAAAAAAACAAAATGATAAATGTTATGTACGGTAAATACACGCTTGTATGTTTGGAACGAATTCAGCAGAAAATGGTTGCACCTTAGTTGCAAGTGTAAAGCTAGTAAAACACAATTTACAAAACAATAATATTATAATTATGTATAAATGTACTCTAGAAACAAAAAATACTAAGCTGAAATAAAATAATATGTTAAAAAGTCTAAACACCAGATAATTATCTAATCTATTCCAGAGTTTGCAAGCAGGAGATAAACTAATGATCGAGTTAACATTTGAGTTGAGTTTGAGTAACATTTCAGTTGCCTAAAACGTCAAATTTTAAATCAAGAACTCTTTGTCACAGGCAAATGTTAAATAAAAAGTACTAAATATAATAATAACTGGCTATTTAAGTATCCCTTGCAAGTTTCGGGACCTCTGTGTGAACCACCAAAGTAAATTCTTCTGTAAATATAATAATTTTAATGTCAAATTGAGTACATGAAAACTGGCAGGTACCTTTCTAAGATCCTCTAGTTCTGTTGTCATTTGTTCTTTTGCCTTTTTCTCAGACAATAACTTGGCCTTCATGTTCAATTTCAACTTAGCTATCTTAGCTTGAAGATCTTCAGATTCCTTTTCCTTGGCTTGGAGCTGAGACTTAAGAGATTCTAGCTCCTTTGAGGGAGCTGTGCTGCTGGTCTGTGACTGCTGCTACAAATAAAAAAGTGAATAAAAATCATACATCTAAAAATGCATGGTTTACATAATATAAATTTTTCATATATAATTCCATAATTTCTCAGTATTTACTTTTGTCCAGGAAATCTGAAACTGACCTCAAAAAGATGCATCATAAAGTCATATACTAAAAAAAGACAACAAACAGTGTTCAAACAAACATCTAAAATTTACTAACAAGTTTTTATAGACTTGGTTTATGAAACTAAACAGCTTCCCACTCTGCCGGGTTTGCTTAATTTATAATAACTTCAAGTTTGCCAGTGATGCAGAGTGCTATAATTGCACTTATAAGATCTTTTAGCGACTGGCCTTTGCTATAAAAAGACACTGATAACCTGATTGACTGGGGTAATATCTGCAAACTGGTCTTCAAAATTATATGGAAAATAGCTCATTCTACATGATAACAATAAGTGCACTACTAGTATAACTAACGACTACAAAACAGGAGAGAAAAAGCTAAGCAGGGTGAGAGCTCAGCAAGAACCTTGGAGTCCTCGCTACTGATGATGCTACATGTAGCTTCAGTGATCACTCAGAAAAAAGAAACAAAATGGCAAAACACTTGTACCTGACTTGAGAGCCAGGCCAAGGAACTACAAGCTTTGAAAGAAATTTCAAAGTTTATAATTCCTTGGCCTGGCTCTCAGAAAGAAATTTCAAAGCTTGTAATTCCTTGGCCTGGCTCTTAGAAAGAAATTTCAAAGCTTGTAATTCCTTGGCCTGGCTCTCAAGTAAAGCAGTCTTTTCAGATACCTCAAGTTCATGTTTCTCATTCACTTGCACTAGTTCATGTTGAGTTTTGCGTAGTTCTTCCTTCAGCTGAACTAGTTCGCCCAAGGCATCCTTTGCCTTTTTGCTTTCTTCAACAAGATCTCGACACTGCTGCTCTTTTTCTGCAAGCTCTTTCTGCAGAACCTCGATGGTCTGTCCTTTGCTGGATATTAGTTCTTCACGCTCTTTTAAGCGTTCCTCCATCATCTGCATTAGTTTGTCATTGTCGGGGGTGGGCTGAGAATCTTCCTCGGCACCTAGACCTTTTTGTTGTAATGCAGTCTTCAAAACACTAATAGCTTCATCTTTAGACTGTGTAAAAAACAACCAACAACAATCTGTTAGTAAATGTAGTTGAATGCTTCTCTTAATTTTTTGTTTCACATCATAGCTATGTTGCTTTTTCCCAACTTTTTTGTGGCACATGCCTCTTTGCCTGGCCATCTGCTAAAAGCAGTGGAGAGCTGCATCTCTTAATTTAACCTTCCGTTCTTTATTTTCAATTGTCCATCTACTAGTGTGTAGAGTCAGGGTAAGAACTAGATTAAAAAAAACTATTATACTGTACAATAAACAATTATTATATAATACATTGTACACATGTATGTAAAAGGTAATTAAAAACAACTTTATTGTATGATCCCAGTCAGAAAATCAACTGCAAAAAGTCTTGTGCAACCAAAAAGTACTCAGGGCCATAGGAAGTCTTGGAAAACTGGGAGCACAGCACTGCCAAGAGCCGAAGGTGTGAGCCTTCTAGGGGGCCCGGGGGCATGCTCCTCTGAGAAATTTTGAAAGTTAGTTTGTCTAAAAATATATTTCCATTCGCCATTTGAAACAAAACCAGAGTGTCTAAAACTAGCAAAATATTTCCAACTGGTTTTTCTCAGACTTGGGGTAATTTGCTGAACTTAACACATTTGACACATTTGCTGGGGAAAAACCTTGGGGGGAACATGCCCCCCCCTCCCCCCCCCCCCAGCCCCTCCCCTTGCTACGACCTTGGTACTGATTGGAAATTGGTCTTCAGGTTTGATTTAGAGTTATAGAAGGAGCAGGTGACTGTGTACAAGAAACCTCTACTGACTGAACTTTCAAGGATTGTGCTAAACCTACAATCTGGTCATGAATCTCTTCCAGAGAAACTTGCTAGTTTTCTGAAAATATTCAAACCAACAAATGTAAACTTGATAGATCTGCCATTTTGTAACCGGTTGATCTGCATTTTCCCACACTTCTCATTCAGCTGAGCACTGATTAGATGAAATACAATTTCAGCAGAACTGTGCAGATTACTAATAAATATTTTTGGACATCTACAATTTTCAAGGAGAAAAAGGTTAACTTGGAAACTAAGAAATCATACCAAGATTGCACGTTCACAAGTATGTGATTTTTGAACAATGTGTGGTTCCAGAAACTATCCCACCCCCCCTGGAGGGAATTGGAAAATCCAGAGGGGTGGGGGGGCTAAAGGCCTAGGAAGATCAAGAGGGGTGG
>JAOBYE010515973.1:0-13049 GCA_025403585.1 Parazoanthus swiftii
CGCAGACCGCAGCAACTGGAGGCACATCGTCAAGACAGGCATTCAAGCCAGTGAGAAGAGGAGAGAAGATCAGTGGGTGGAGAAGAGAGAGCGCAGACAGCAGAGACTGGCATCAGCCCGAGCCCCCGCACAGCCAGGCGCGACTTCGCCTGCAGCAACTGCAACAGAGCCTTCCGTGCCAGAATAGGACTTATCAGCCACAGCAGGCGCTGTCATCCAACCACGACTTGACCAAACCATGGCGCAATCTCCATTGTCTCCCGAGACAGAAGGATGCCAACAACAACAGCAGTGCATCTCTCTCTTAATTTACACCGATACTAGTTGGACATTTGGAGGTAAATAGCAATTCAAAATTGGAGGGTAAAATATACAACTTATTAGCTCAATGCTTGGTCCGTACGGCAAGTTACGGACCGAGTTTTTTCCTTTCTTGTTGCTTATTTAAAGCAAGTGACGCTGCAAATGGCAGCCGCTCCATAACTAGAGGTCCGTACGGCTACTTACGGACCTGAAATTGACCAATTACAGCACGCGAAATCAGTCAGCCATATAATAAACCTATTCATTAACTGAGAGTGAGGTCTGTTCGGAAAATACCAAACTGAGGCCTTCAATGCGTCAAGGCTAAAGTGGCTCGTTCGAGGTTAAATCGTATTTTATTAAATGGATTTTTTATTCTAAAAACGACAACAGCATCGTGCCAACAGAAATCCCGTACTTCGCACATTATGCGCAGGGTAGGCTATCAAAAACAAGTCGTAATGCTTGTCGTCATTACGGGGAAACCCTACCGTGCAAGAACCAATCAGAATGTGCAAAATCCCTTTGTCATATAATAAGGATATATATAAGCCTTTTGCTTATGGTAAGTTATGATAAACACGCTTTCCTTTTAACACGAATGTTCGCAATAAAAGGTCGTCTGGTCAGATCATTTACATCGTGTTTCTTGTGCTTTCATTTAGTTTGCTTCGTTTTAGTATCAGTTGAAATTCAGGTTTTGTCATTCACACATTCTTACCCTTCTCTTCTTCTCCATTAGCAGGCACTCTCATGTTTCTCGTATTTTCACCTAATATGCTTCTTTGTAAAATAAGTTGAGGCTCAGCTTTTGTCATTCACACATTCTTACCCCTCTCTTCTTCTCCATTAGCAGGCACTCTCATGTTTCTCGTACTTTCACCTAATATGCTTCTTTGTAAAATAAGTTGAGGCTCAGTTTTTGTCGTTCACACATACTTACCCCCTCTTCTTCTCCATTAGCAGGCACTCTCATGTTTCTTGTATTTTCACCTAATATGCTTCTTTGTGCAGTAAATTGAGATTCAGTTTTTGTCGTTCACACAATCTTACCCCCTCATTTCTTCTCCAAAGGTGGCGCTCTCAAATACTATCACAATATTTGTTAACGTTCGGCTTCGTTGACTGCTGATCACGAATCTCAACCGTCTTCCCCATCACTTTCTTTCCTACCCACGTTTTGTCAATCTATCAGGCGTTCTCACCTGTTTTTTTTTCCATTTTCACCTGGTTTGCTTCAATTGCAATTCAAACTTTGTCTTTCACACAATCTTATCCCTATATTCCTTCTACAAAAACAGGCGCTGGTTCTCATGCTTCTTGTGCGTTTACTTAACTTGCTTCTTTTAAAACCAGTTGAAATCCAAGTTCTATCGTTGACACAATTTTATTCCCTGTTTTCCTTTCCAACAGCAGGCGTTCTCAACTACTATCGTAACGTCCGTTCGGCTTCGTTGACAGCGGAATCCCAACCTTCTCCTCCATCACTTCCTTCCCTACCTGCCCCTCCACCAGCTCTTTCGGAGACTCCAGATGAACCAGACAGGACACCAACGGTTACACAACCTCAACACTCCCAGGGAAATAATACACAAGGAGCACGTTCGGTATGTATTCTTTATTGAATGGTAAAAAATGCATTTTTTGTTTGCTGTCACAGTTTTTGAGAAGTGAGTTACTGTTGTCATTGTTAGTCGTAGCTGTGATAAGTTTATCAGACAAAAAGCTATGTGATTTACTCAGGTAACTGACTGCAACTTGAAATTGCAGCGGGGGAGGAGAGGGGGGGGGGGTATGAAGCGTGATAAACAAGGAAGGGCAACAAGTCTAGTATTCGACATGTCCGACTGTCCTTGTCACAAGTCGTAGCTCTTTTTCTTTATCCTTGGGGTTATCTTCTCGCATGGGACCACCAGTCTCGTACGCATTAAACCTCGTTTTCCCCCCTTCTTTTTTGGGAGTTACAATTTTTTGTTTTGTTTATTCGTATTCTCGTAAATTATTCTTGTAAGATGTTCCAATAAAGCTGACAAAACGAAAACCCAAGAAAAATAAAAATAAAAAAAACAAAAAAATAATGTGGAACGGCAGAAGGCCCCCAAAAAAGAACTTGCTTTGTTCTTGCAGATTCAGATGAGCTAATCGAATATGAGATTTTATACCAAAGGCGGATTTGGGGGAGGGACCGAGAGCCTGCTGGGACCCTTTTTTGTTGGAAGATTTGGACATAATTTATAAGACAAACACTGAAAAAAACACAAATACTTTTTCCCTGCCCCCTACCTCCCTATCCTCGCCCCCTATTCTAGAAATGGGGGTTCTGGTCCTTCCTTTGCGAGATTTGTGCATTTACTCCTATATAACCAGCGTTAACGTGAGAGACTGTTACTCAATTGCAGCTTGTTTTACGCAGGTCACCTCTCTCCCAGACGAGTTTCGTCCTTTACCTCCCGATCACATAGTACTGGGTGTGCTGACTATCGTGCTGTGCTGTGCCTGGCCGTGTGGGATCGTCTCATTGAGCCACGCCGTACAGGTGAGACGTTGGTTGTACACGGAAAAATTACAGTTATAAGCTCCGGGCTCAGTCATCTTTGATTTGCGCAGACCGGAAGTGAAGCGGAAGGAAATGGTGACTAGTCATGTGACTTTTTTTATATGTCATGAGGTTACTCCGCATCGAAAGAACTAATGTATGGTTAATTGTAAATCCCACACGGAATTCTTGGCTATAGTGTGTGTATCGTGCTTGTTCACATTGAGTGTTTTTTTTGGGAAAGGATTAGTAGACAGTATAAACATAAGAGTACAAGAATTACGGGTAGCAACTGCTTTATTAGTTCTCATTCGATGAGCTTCAAATCTTGCTCCCAATTCGAGGAGCAAATTGATCTCGGAACAAGATTTAGACGGGCTGAACCCCTTATTAAATTAACAATTTAAAACATCTTCGAGATAAACCTATAAATGATTCATGTAACACACATACACACAGATGTATATAAAGGTAACTTTACTAAAAATATTATTTAAAGACAGATGGCTTCAATATCGCATATATGCATCAAATGCATGTAACTAATATGCAGTAGAAGAGCCACCTAATGGAACTGCTAACAATCCTTTATTAGTGTTATTATTATTATTATTATTATTATTATTATTATTATTATTATTATCATTATTATCATCATCATTGTCAATAGATTATCATCATCATCACGTATATATTTACCACTTCTTGGGTATCCTTCATCTTTTCAGGTAAACCCCGAACACGCCAGCGGAAACTATGGAGCTGCTGAGTTCAATTCGCGAAAAGCATGGCGCTGGGGAATAGCGGGAATTGCTTTTGGATGCCTTTTGATTCTTATAACAATTTTGTACCTGTTGGTTCTGATGTCTTTTCGAGTCTCAAAGCAAAGCTGATGACAGTATTCGTTATGCTTAAGACAGAGACGTAGATAAGAGTCGATCCACGTGCATGCGCATGGTCTATTACCCGGCTGTAGTTAACGTCACCAGGGACCCGCTATATTTTTATACAGTAGAACTCCGGTAATACAGTCACCAACGGAGCAAAGGCCTTGTTAACGGGGTAGGGTCATATTTTGAAGCTGGTCTGTTAGGGGTTGTATAGTCTGACTTTGCAAAGGAGATGGCTGTTTTAAAGACAAAAACATAGCGTGTAACAGGCACTTCCAACAAAAAATGTTATTGTTTGTCAGGAATTTTCGTTATTTTTATCAAGCCATATTGTCTTCACTGTGGATGGAGTGGCCATTTAACGAGGTGAATTACAAAGGAATCTACTTGTTGGGATTTCAGAATATGATCGTTGACCGCACTAACGGGGTGGCCGCATTAACCGAGTTTTCTTGTAAGAAAATGTATGAGTATTTCGCCGGGCCAAAAACAAGTGACCGTAATAACAAGGTGACCATAAGGCGGGGTTCCACTTTAAAATATTTTCTTATATCTGAACCTGTACGCACAGGCATCATGAAGCATAGGGCCTGGTGGGTATTTAAGTCTTTACGAAAGTGTGAGTGAGAAAAACTGTCTTCAGCCCCCCCCCCCCCCCTCCCTCCTCAACCAGTATAAGTGATCAAGTTGCTGCGTGGTTACTGATATGCATGTAAGTGGAGCATGCATGTAATCGTAGCACATGCTAGTTCGGGTCAGCTTCTTATAGCAATGGAACTGATTGCTTCAATAATATCTACATCCCCATTAGTGGCCGTGAGTCGGTTTCGGTTGAAATTGACACCTCAGTGTGTGATCCATTCGCACTGATTGCCGACATTACATAATCACGAAGCATGAACACTTTTTCGCACAAATGATTCTTTTTGCCGTTGAAATTGGTGCTGGTCAATCATTTACCTTGAAGTTGTAGTTTATGCGAAGCAAGAGCTATTTGCAAATTATAAAGAAACCCCTCGTATTTTGTGTGAGGCAATTTGTAGAGAGAATTAGCGATTCGTTAAACAATGTGTTCAAAGTACAACGATATAATGTTGTTTGTTATACTGAAGAAAAAGTTAAGGGTGTTGAATGTTATATAAAGTATTGGAGCAGCACAAAAACAAAATGACGATCAGCAAAATATATATTCGCGAACTTACAGTGCACGGTTTATTTGAAAGGAATCAACCCTATTTACACCAGGGGGAGTTCTTAGTTAGGTGTTTGCACCAGACGAGAGAGCTTAGCACAGTTGGTAAGATCTCTGACTGCCAACCAGAAGGTCCCGGGTTGAATTCCCGGCCTGGTCGAGGGTTGAACTTTGGGTGAACTTCTTTCTCCACACCGTCCGCGGACAGGGACGTTAAGCCGTTGGTCTTGTCTCTTGGAATGTCATCTCAGGGGGACTTAAAAGAACCCACGCACTTCTCGAAAAGAGTAAAGTAATCGGGGTGTTGTGGTGAGGGCCACACGGGAGATTACACCTTAATATGTAAGTGTGCTATCCTCAATAAATAAATAAAGTGCCTTTACTTTACTTTACTTTACTTTATGTTTGATTTCGACTTTTGCACTTAGGGGGGAATCCAGAAAACTTCAAAAAGGGTGGCCTTGAACCCACAATTCTGGAAAGAGGGTGTCTAAAATGGTATCTATGCCACAAATCACGTTTTTCTCAGTGTTTTTCTTAAAAATGTTTCCAAAATTGCCAACAAAACGGGCGGGGAGGGGAAAGGGGGGCAGGCTATCGGTACTCCCCTAATTCCGACCCTGCCACTCTAAGCAATAAGCTTCAAAAAGTGAGAGACAATGAAGCGGAGAAAATTAAGTAATGTAATGTAAATTTTATCTGACAACTGGTGTTTGGGCGAAATTTAGCTGATATCTAATATGCCAGGTGCTTCCATCCAGACCCTCCTATCAGTCTCTTTATAGCGAAACGTTTCGTTTGAGCGTTTTGTCTCTCGTGTTTTACCATCGTAGTTCCGAAATGGCGCTAAAGCAACAAAACCAATTCACCACAAACAACATATTTCATGCTCAACTGTTTTATTTCCTTCAGTATTACACCCAACACCTTAATCTAGATTCCTTTTGTTCCATGTTCAATCCAGTGAATCATGGAGAAGCCGGTTCAACATCCCTGTTTGGCTCCTGCAAAATAAAGCAAGAAATTGTCTTGGTTACTAATACAGAGTGAGACAATTCTAAGAGAAGATTTCGCATTTTAACAACTTATAATTTTTACAGTTATTAGAATGCGTGTTTTAGAGTACTTTGTTAAAATATGTTTTAGAACTTTTTATCTGTTGTAAGTGTGACCACAGCGCTGTCAGTTGTTACCGCTATCACATTAGTGTGCACAGAAATGCTACAGCGTTACATGCTATCTTAGCGGAGCCAAGTCTCTACCATTGTTGTTACACTGGTGCCAATTGTCACCGTTGTGACATTAGTGCGGACTGCACTGTGACAGTAGTGTAAACTTGAACCGCTGTGCCACTGCTTAGGTATTCCTCCTGTGTAAACTAATTAATAAATTGCTAAAAAGTACCCGACTAAAACTAAGCCACCATTTCACTGGACCAGTTTTACGCGTTATGTCAGTGTACATCAGTATACCCAAAGCCAGGACTCTCTCTCCATCCACGTGGCCTCTCTGGAAAGCGTAGTGCATATACAAGCTTTCTCCATTTTTTGCGGTCAAATGCAACCCAGGACAGTACGTCAAGGCAAAAAACGCCCAAGCCAGGTAGGCTTAAGTAGTATCTTTACTACCTTTTTTTGACAAATCATGAAACAGTTTAATGGTATCCGTAATTAGACTCTTAGACATTCCTTTTCTCTTAAAAACAAATCCTTATTTTACCTTGCACTTTGCAGTGTGTATTATCATTGTTTTCCTTTGCGGGGTTTACGGAAAGGTCTTCCCCATCCGCTCAGACACTTTACACATTTCACTGCCTTCCGCTTACAGATACGTTTTCGCAAGGGTTTCGGAATACGGCCTCTCCGGAAACAGAAAAGGCCAACAACTTTGCAAGCCTAAAGAGTAAAACAAAAAGGACGACTCATTTAGGTTTTGCATAAACGCTTTCATTTTTATCTGTTGAAGTATACTTTGCAATATGCTCTAGCAAAATTTTGCTCGAGATAGAAAATTTAAACTGCTTTTAGTTAATAAAAATAAATTTAAAAGTAATCGCTTTTCTGTCTGCTTCATACTTAATTTAATGTCCAGCAGTTACTTGGACATTACTAATTAGCGATTTGTTTACAACAAGTGTTTGTTTTATGAACTCGTGGTAATTAAAAAAATTGCCGTGTATATCTCGGGGCTTTTTGTCTACCATAGTTCGACATTTGATCATTGTTTTAAATAACCAAGGCACTACCCATTTAAATAGGCAACCTTTTTGATTTTTGATTTCCCGCGGCCAGGATCCATTTCCTCTTCGTCCTCCTCAATTCCCTCCGCAACGCTGAATTCTTCCGGCATCTCAGCAAGTTCTTCATCCTCCACGTCCTCCAGGATTTCATCGTGTTTTCTTGGTTTGCCGCCTTTCAATTTCATGCACCTCATAACCTTTTTCACACAACGCAGTTTGCGGCAGTAACTTTTTTTCCGTCCCATGAGACATTTTTTTCCAACTTTTCCGCAGGCCTTCAGCTGAAACAAAATGTTTAAGTTAATTACATTTTGATTTTCAATATATTCACTGTACTCCTTGAGATACATACAGCTTACTTTCACTGATAAAACACACTTTTTAACTCTTTATTAATTGACTGAGGTTGTCGTTGACGTCTCTGTGTTTCATTATTTTTGGTTGCCTTATCACGTTCTGATTTTATCGCAGTTTGTATTCTTGCATTAACAGTCTAACATCTTGAATAAATATTTTTTTTCAGGTTTGTTTGTAAAATTATTCAATATTTCACGCTTGTTTCAATTATGCAATTTCAAATGCAAATAAGAAATTACCTGCAAAATCGACGAGAAACCCAAATACCAAAACACGGCTGAGTTGAAAACCAGAAAATTGGAACAATTTGCATTAACAAGCTAGCTACACTTTTTTTAAGAACCAGAAAATTTTGTTCAGACTCAATGCTCTTACTTTTTTGGGCAATTTTAGCATCAAAATGTTTTTTAACGGTACGTTTTCCGTAGGGAATCAAACTCAGTAAGGTGTTGTTTTGTGCACTGCTTCACAAGGAATTTGAAGTAAGTTTTGCAATGCCACGGGTTCGTTATCGGAGAGCTGGGTACTGTAGGACTACTACAGTTCAACAATGTACACTTGCATAAACTTTTTACGTAGCCTTAGTTTGTTTTTATTTTTTGGGCAAATTCAGTCTCACTGTTCTTATTATGTTTGTTCTCAGTTAATATAAAAAGTGCGTTATAATAATAAAACATTTAAACCCCACGTATCCAACAATACACAAATTAGGCGCTTAGCAACTACCACATACGATAGTCCAAACTAAACCCGAGCTGAACGTACTCTGTTTGATCATCGAAAGATGAAATGTGTTTATCGGCGCGATTTTCGGTAAGAAGCGTTTATGTCTTCGTCAGTACACCGATGTCAACAAATTACACACTTCTTCCTGGAATTATACGTAGACAAATGTAACAGCTTCACTTTAAATGTATCAATATTGTAGAGAGAACGGGAAGAGGGTGTTAGCGGATTTAGGTTGTCATTTTTTAGTCAAAGTAGTTCATTATTGAACCATTGTGACGAGTTGTAGGTTTTCTTTTAGAGTACCACTATACTTAGTTTGAACCAAGACTTGGACTGCGATGAGAAAAAAACTGTATCTAAGAATTTAACATGAACCCTAGATATATATGTGCACTTTTTAAAGCAACACAAATGATTGGAGGTCAGCAGTAGCTTGTTTCAATATGGCAGTCTTGCTCTTCCTGAATTTTGTAAGCGTGTTTAGTGTGCTTGAGCTTTCAACTAACTATAGTCACGTTCTTTCTAGTTGGCTGCCATGGGTACTGCAAAAACAATTAATGTCGTTTCTGAAAATCGAGATTATTACCTTTTAAAAATTAAATACGAACTAACACCTGTTTTCCGTGTATAAAATGTATAAACAAAAGCTATAACTGACCTATTTTTAACAAACGCCAGATAGCATATTCCAACATTTAAATAATATTAAAGCAATCGAAGAAGGTGGCAAATTGAGGTCAACGTCAAACTAATAACTCGCAGCAGCTAAAAGCTTTTGGGGACATATCTCTGCACGAAAGCTAAAAAATTGAGGCGGGGGATTCAAAATTATTTCTTTTGATAAATATTGAAGCTGATAACACAGGCACTATCGGCATAGCAACAGAATCAGAAACTATTGCCATTTGATAGCAATAACGTCCCACCTTGAGTTTAAACAGTTTACGGCATCTTCCATGTCGACGCGGACGAGTTGGGCGGGGTCGGCGAGATGGTCTTGGTCGACGATTTGGCCTGGGTCGGTGTCTCTTGTGCATGCAGTATCCACAGCGAATGCCGCGTGCGATACATCCTAATTCCCGCTTGCACTTTATTTCCCTCGCAATCTTCGCAATCTTCGAACTCTTCTTTACGGCTTTCAAACACCTTATGGTTGCAATTTTACAAACCTGTGTAAAACAACAACAAATGAAATATAACTTAATCTAGACGAATTGATCTAACGAGTACTGCCCACATTAACAAATCTCAGTAAAGTCAGTTGAGTGTGTTTTCTTATGGAACGAATCTTCGTCGTTCAGCAAATAGTTATCAATGGGTAGTTAACTAACAAGTATACGTTTTTTTCATTTGATTTCCGAAAATATCCAATGAAACTTTTTGCGTACCTTAGTAAAAACCGCAACAAAAGCATAATAATGATAATAACAATAACAGTCTGTAGTAATAGTAACAGCAGGATTAAAAAAAAATAACGATTGTAATAGTGATAATAATAATAATAATAAAATAATAATAATAGTAATAGTAATAATATAACTACTAATAAACATGCACATTGTCACGTCCCAAGAGCAGAACTGATAAACATGATTAACGTTACGAATTTAAACAGAGAGACTGAATAAAATAACTAACAATCAAATTTTATAAAAGAGATTTTAAGCCTCTATTTAGCCGCACTTAGCTTCTAGATAATAACTTCCGAGTGGAGAAGCCCTTGAAAAGATTTCCCCCACATGGGAGTAAATACCGAAAATACGATAAACATGTTACTACAGAAATACGGGCAGTAAAGGCTAAACCTAAGAACAGATATTTGTTATGTGTTTAAAAACGGTAATGCATGCTTACAGAGGCAATAAAACTTACATGAGGGCCGCGCCTTCGCCGTCTGCGACATCGAAGTCGCTTTGGGTCCTCTAACTCTTCGTCTCCCTGTTCGTCGTCAGTGATCTCCTCCATTTCATCCAGCACGGTGTCGTCCGCATCCACGAGTTCTTGTTCCTCTTCGTCAGCCCTCACGAAGGCCACGGTGGCCGTGAGCAGCAGTAAGACCCAAATCAGCTTCATGTCTTCAACTTAAGTTGTACGCTGTCTTCGGCGCTGAACCAAGTGATGGATCCGAGCTGGAACTCATGCTCTTTTATGGGCATGCTGCGCAATGCGGGAGCCCTGATTGGGTTATTTCACGCGCACCTAATATCGTTAGAAAGTTCATGCGCAAAGCATGGCGCGGCAGCTAAATAAACTTCGATTGCTTTCTAATAGTTGACGGGCTGATGTCCTTGAAGTTCGGTTTGTAATTATGGGTTATTGCCTTGCTTTTAAGTTTGCTTTGCGTTGGCAAATCAAGTAAATTGGTTTGTGAAATTTTATTTTTATGAAGGAGAGGATCGTGTTTTTGACTGATTACAAGTCTGAACCTTTTCTTTTCATTACAATTAAAAATGTGGCAATCAATGTACCTTATGGACTTGTAAAAGAAAAACCATCTTAGGCAAGAAAATTACGGGAAGCAAACACACGTTTTTGGCTGCTAATAATATCTTTTTCGGCTTCGCTTTGTGATTTTGTGTTTACTCTGAAATACATTGGAGAGTGAATGATTGTGAAAGTAGCACGTTTAATATCATATCACTTTTAAATGTAATTGCAGGCACATTCCTGACACAGCAGCTGGTTTCCCAAAGATCTGTTTTCTTGAAGGAATTCCATTTTCTTCCTCTAAGTTTTGTTAGATCATATGCTTACTCCAAGTTTGATTTGCATTGCTTTTTTTTCGTTATAACATAAATGCTGTGTTTTTGTTCTTACTTGCTGACCCACATCTAGCAAAACGTAATCCAGCTACAAACGCCAGTAAATTTGTCTGGTTAACCTATGCTGAATATCTACAATTCTCGAAAATTTTTATATACTTTAATTGTAGATTTTTTTTCGACTATTGTCTGTTACCATTACTGAGAATACTTTGAAGATTAGTTGCACAACTTCAACTTAGTTTCTTTTCCTTGTTAACAACTAGAAAAGCTGAATTTGAGTTTAAATAATCTTATTTTAAAATACTTCTATTATATCTAGTGTAAGTCCCGTGCAATGCAGGAAGATTTTTTAAAAACACGAGCTACTCACTTAAATCCCTTTATTTGACAAAATTTCAATGTTCCTAATGTTTTTTACAGTCAGAAAAATAAAAAAAAAACTGCCAAAAAGGCCAACGCGTACATATATTACAAGCGACCGCAGCTAAACTCTTAGAAATGTTACGGATAAAATATGTGCGATTGTGAACATTGCAGTCGTATTTCTAAAAAATAAAACTACGAAGAGCGATTCGTTTCTAAAGCAGGGCCGTAGCAAGGGGAGGGGCTGGAGGGGCCCGTGCCCCCCGCCCGTTTGTGTCAAATTCAGCAAATTATCCAAAGTCTGAGGAAAACGGGAAATGTTTTACTAGTTTTAGACAATGATTTTGTTTCAGATGGTGTTTAAAACCCAGGAAAAACGTTTTAAGACAAACTTATTTTCAAAATCTCCCGGAGGTGCATGCCCCCGGAACCCCCTACAAGGGTCACATGCACAACTTCAGCTCTAGATGGTGCCCCCCCGGTTTTTGAAGGCTTGCTACGGCCCTGTAAAGATAAAGGAGGCATCCTTTACTTAGTTTAAAATCTTCGCCAGTGGAAAAGCATTGAATTGCTCCCGCCTTTGTTCAGTAAAATATCTATTAGTACGAGCCTTTTTAGAAGAAAACGAACCTTGCATGTGTCTATAGTTCACTGACAATGTTAAGTGCAGCTTCTCAGGTCGCTAAACACAAAAATACAGCTAATGATCAAGCTTGGATATTTGCAGATACAACTTTAAATTTTAACTACATTAAAGTTTTTTTCATTAAAGCTTAAAATAGTTTAGTTGCACAAAACGAAATACATACACGTTGTAATGTTATATTAAGACCACCTGTTGGAAACGAGCTGAAGGGTACGGAATGCACATGTTTTAATTTTGAGAGCAATACAAAAACACTATTGTTTATTACTTTCATATTCAGCTTTTACAGTTTCACTACCTTTTATTAAGATTTTCAAGAGTAAACAACCCAATTCTGAGCATCTTGCTACTGCTAATTACTTTACTGAGTCGATGCAAAAACTCAAAAATATTCTTGTTCAGTGCGTGGCCATTACAGGAGATTTTGCATAATCAAATGGGAGTTTCTCTCGGATTTAAAGACTAGGAACTTACTTGGGAAAACTTTAAAAACGGGAAAGGATATTTTTTTCAATGCGTTGGCTCTGTTTTTATATTCAGCTTTGAAAATGATTTTTGCTTTGCAGGATGTTAGTGACAATCACAAAGTGGTTTGAGATTCGTCGAAGTGATAACTGATATTTCACTACAATTGCACGTGCTGCTTAAACAAATAGAGAAAAAGTGCATCATCGAAATTCACTTCCATTACCATATGTAGTATCAGTTATTTTAAGCTTATCTGAAAACTAATAACTAATTGATAAGATAAGTCATGTCCGCCGAACGAGAAATAAAAGCGAGCTAAAAACGTAAGCGCAGTATGAACTTATCTCTAATACACACCCTTTTCGTTTGAACCTCCTTTATAAGAATTAACGCTGAGGCCCGAGTAATGCCAACATGTTTCAGAACACAACCTGGTTTGAAGATATGGAAAGGACGTTGATTTCTCTAAAGCTAAATCCTTTCTCGAGCCAAGTGGCTCATAAGGCCGGCGCTTATCTCCGGTTTCAGTAGTGTTAAGCGGATGAGAGTCTGTGACTCCCC
>JAOBYE010516084.1:0-13048 GCA_025403585.1 Parazoanthus swiftii
GAAAAGGGAAAACGTAAAGTTAAAAATTCAGCAGCCGTCTTCGTTGACGTTCCCGTCCTCGTTGCTTAAGCTCTCTACTATCACAATTTGAACCTTTTCGCACACAGTACAACTCTGTCATGATATCGAGAAACTTAATAATTCGTCAATATAGCTCTACACTGCGAGTATTAACAAGCTTCAAATTGGGACAAGACTTGCGCAACTGGAATATTTTTCAGTCTCAGATTATGGTAGTGAGGGAAAGAGGGCACTTGATTCCGGAAGGGGTCATCTATAGTAATTTTTTGTTTTTAAAGAGAAGTGCTTACAATGTATAACCTTACCGAGAGAGTATTTTAGGATGCCGCGAAATTCTGTGTTAGAAAGGGGAGAAGAGTTTCTCTTCTAATCTTCTTCCATCCTTGGGCTTAGCAGATATAAGCGTTGGTAAAAAATCTGACCGTCCGGAGAAAAAACGAAAAAATTGTGACTGTATAAACAAAAAGCATGGTGCTCACTACTCACTATACTTTTTATATTTTATCAAGACTCAATTTCAGGAAGTTTTTTTCTTGGGATTTTGGTCATTTTTGTCCCATTTTGCTTTCCACTGGAAAGCTGAAGAAGTTTACCTGATACTGTTTTTGTTTTTTGGTGAGAGAGAATTTAGGGTTGGATCATGGAAAAATAGCTTTTCTACCCTGAAGAACTCCTGGAAAACTCCTAGAATTGTATTATCATCAGTCAGTGAGCACCGTGAAAAAGCGACAGTACAGGCTTTTCACAACTCCGTCAGTACGGTATTCTCTGAGTTGTGCAAGTATTGCTTAGTTTCAGTATTTTACAAGTGTATTTCGTACATGTATGTAGGACGGCACGTGTAGGGGCAAAGTTGGAAGTTTGTCAGGAAGAAAGACTGGATCTCCAGCAATGAGATCAGTACCAAGATTCCCTTTGAAGAAAATCAGTAGAGTTGGTAGTGCTGAGAAAAAACAAAATAAAAATCTCCGTGGAAACTTGCCGCTGATCACACTAGGGGACATCCGAGCTGTGTCGCTGAGGAAAACGCACGGCTCTAAATCAGGCAGTATCAAGGATCTACAAAGGTAACTGCTACGAACTTAGTACAGTCTGCCAATTCCGTAAAATCATTCATGACAATTTATAATATGTTACTGACAAGAATATATAAAAATAAAACTAAGGCTTAAAAGGTTTACTGTATCTCAATAATTAAATTAAATTTTCGTGTTCTGTTGCAAATCTTTTAATCTTACTGTTTTGTCGGGAATTTTGAAAGCATTTTATAAGAAAACACTGAAAAACTTATATTCCCCAACCGCCCCACCCCATCCGTTTTGGTCCTCACTTTCCTAAACTGCTGGATCTACCCTTGCTTTCTTTCGTTGTATTTGATGTGCAATATCTTTCAGAAGTTCTCTCAATTTAAAGATCGGTAATAAAGGTGCTTCATTTTCATTAAAAAAATAAACGGTAGATTCTTCCTCGTTTTTATGATGGTATGTCTACATGTAGAACGCCAGACGAAAATGGTAACATGACTGCAATAAGGAACAAGCTTCGCAAAGTGAACATTGAGCGGAG
This sequence comes from Parazoanthus swiftii, assembly GCA_025403585.1. Classification (NCBI taxonomy): domain Eukaryota; kingdom Metazoa; phylum Cnidaria; class Anthozoa; order Zoantharia; family Parazoanthidae; genus Parazoanthus; species Parazoanthus swiftii. The sequence continues at coordinate 1,588 of JAOBYE010516084.1, forward strand.
CCCAGGTGGCACGCCGCTAGTCCGTAGTACAATTGAGAATGGAGATGGATTCACCCCTATGATGACCAGGGCACTGCGCAAGAAATTCCAGGTTGGTACGCAGTACACGTCAATGATTTCAGAGGACTCAAAGTTTGTTCCTGACGTGCTGGTTCGTAAGATCTCTGACTGCCAAGTAGAAGGTTCCAGGTTAAATCCCTCGGCGAGAGGGACAGATAGACAGAAAAACGGTCAGACAGACAGACTTGCGGATCAGTAAATCGTCGGCGAGAGAGACAGACAGATAAATGAACAGACAGACAGGCAGACACTCGGACTGAGAGACGATGACAAACAGACAGAGAGTGAAAGAGAGACAGAGAGACGGAGACAGAAAGATTTTTGGCTGGGTTCAGTTCGTAGCACGTGTTAACAAATTACAGTTTGAACTGGCTACTAAGATGATACAAACTTTAGGTAAAAGAAGGATTGTTCCAGAAAATTTTACCTGCAACAACTGGAAAATAAAGGCGCCATCTTAATTTTAGGTTTAAGGGCAAGATGGATCAACCTTTTCCCTTAACTCCCTCTTCTTTGGTTTGCCAATGTAAAGATTACTTATAGATTTGACTACATGTATCACTATGGAAATTATTGAGCGTATGCACAGACTTTTATCGTCAAAATTCTTCTTCTTCTTCTTCTTCTTCTTCTTCTTCTTGTTCCTCTTCTTTTTCTTCTTGTTCCTCTTCTTCTCTTCTTCTTCTTCTTCTTCTTCTTCTTCTTCTTCTACTTCTTCTTCTACTTCTTCTTCTTCTTGTTCCTCTTCTTTTTCTTCTTGTTCCTCTTCTTCTTCTCTTCTTCTTCTTCTCCTTCTTCTTCATTTCCTTCTTCTTCTCCTTTTTTCTTCTTTTTCCTCTATTGTTGTAATTAGTAATATATTTGTTTTTAATTTTTTTTTTAAAAAAAAACATTTTCTTTGACTAAAAGTACACGTATGGTCGTTAAAAGTTCCAGACGTTTAGTAATATACGTACTAATTAGAGATAAAGACTCGCCAGTATTTCAACAAAATCAACACTTTGTTTTTCAGTATGCTCATCCCAGATCAGGTTCACCAATATCTCCCGCCAGCAGAACGAAGGTACATGAACTCCATGTTCCTAAATCTCTGTACATATATAATCTAGATTCTCTTTATAGTTAAACCTCCTTGTAGGAACGTTCATTTTTGAGGTGCCATTTTTACGGGTGTGGCTTAACATTCTTATTTTACTTTCATACGAACCCGAATGTATTTTTTGCAAAGCGGGATTAGGCCTGTTAGACGTAGGTGAACGTCTCTGTTGCCTCGCTTGTTTATCCCATGGCCATTCAAGACTAGTGTTTTTCTTAAGGTTTGGGAAATGGGGTACACTAAGTGGGAAAGCAGGTACACCTGGGTTGGAAGTCATCAAGGGCTGAAGATGCAAGGATCTAGAGGGGTCTGGGGGCATCCCCAGAACATTTTTGAAATTTACAGTTCTGGAAACTGATGCAATTTTGTACATCTGGTTACTTTAAAAAACTTTCCAGACCCCATTGCTGGGGAAAGGCGGTACCGCTACGGGGGAACGTCGGTACAATGTACCGGTGTACTGGCCTTAAGAAAAACACTGAAGACTACCAGACGGAGCAAAGTGATTCACAGACATGCGTATAGATTGGTAGACATGTACATATCTACTTGTCTAAGGGCTCGTCCACACTACTCCGTTTTAAAAACGAAAACGAAGATTTTTTGCTCCGGATATACGGCTATCGTCCACCTCCGTGGGATGAACTTATTCCGGAATGACTGATACCGTGGTGAGACTTTAGAAGATATCGTAATGAGAGAGCGTCAGAGAGGGACCAGGATGAAGTCCTACCTGAAGGAAACGCGATCTGGCATAAATACCACCTACTAAAGCCTAGTCGGCGGCAGAGTGGTCGAGTGGTTAGCGTGTGTGACTCGTAACCAGATATTACCTGAAAGTCGTGAGTTCGAATCCCGGCCTGACCAATGTGATGTGTCCTTGAGCAAGGCATTTTACTCGACTTGCTCCAGTCTACTAAGCTGTATAAATGGCTACCAGCTTCTGCTGGGGGCTAACCTGCGATGGATTAGTGTCCTGTCCAGGGGGAGTCACAGACTCTCATCCGCTAAACACTACGGAAACCGGATAAGTTATGAACCACTTGGCTCGGGAAAGAATTTAGCTTTAGCTTACTGTAGCCTAGCTTTAACACGTCATTAAGGATTTCTCTTTGTGTCTTGCAGACTTTGTCGCCACTCGTTGCTTCTCCAGTCTCCCCGCTGCTGTTTTCAATGCGATAACTCGCATTTTCAGTGCATGGCGATATTCACGGGAGTTCCAAGATTAGCTGCAAGATATGTCCAAAACTTCTGAAAAATTTGTCATCACAATCACTTTATAGCGGGTTGTTGAAAATGCTGAATACAATACAAAATGAAAACATAAACTTTACATATAATTTTAGTGTAAATATGAATTTCTTTTAAATTTTGAATTGTTAGGAACAAAGTTTGTTCCTACCACTTTACATTATACACTAGTTGTTTTATCGGAAGAGAAACAAGTTCTACTGGGTTACAAACTTTAAATTGAATTTAACAGTTAAGAAGTATTATTACTTTTTGAAGATAAGATGGAAATTGTCCATGACTGCAGCACTTTGACACCGATTAAAGAAATGCATTCCACCAACAATGATTGGCCACTGTCGCTGCATTAATTATAATAACCATTATAATAGTTATATGTTATTGGTTAAAGCAGTGAATGCTTTTTGAACATTGCGAAGTATTTGAATAGCACCAAGCGATTGCATGAGCACCTGGAAATCATTTTTATTCAGTTTAAAAATTTATACTTTTTTAAAAATAATTTACCGGAATGTTTAGTCATGAAGACAATTTTAATAGAAATAAATGTGGGAGGGTTATGGTAAATAAACATTTTGAAATTGTCTAAATAATTTATGTTTGTTTTATGGCTTGGTGTCTGCAATAACCCTTTGGAAGATGCTACCGATACTATACGCGCGCCCTCAGAGGTTGGCTTGTGATTCATCACTGTCGGATTGAAAGAACGCTGACCTGACTCTAGCAAGCTTAAGGCCCCGTTCTGACGAATAGCTTTTCAAATCTCCGTTTTCATTCGCTTAAAACGCCGCAAAAGGTTTGCGTCCGCATAAGCGTTTTCACATCCACGCATGCTTGTGCTGGGCATGCATAATATGCGTGTGCGATCTCGGATACAAAATGAGCCTCCATTTTGACAATTTCATCTTTGGTGCAGATTTTGTAACATTTTTGGCATTGGAGGCATTACTTTGACATATAGGATACTATTATATCAGCTGACAAAGTTCTTCGTAAGTTATTTTTTTGTTGTGTTCTGGTAGCTGCATAAGATGTCATCGTGTACAAGAATATTTTGAAGTGTTCGAGTCTTTTTTTCTTTGTCAATTGTGAATTAAGAACCAAAGGCTGTGGAGTTTTTCATTGTTTTAAGGCACGTTGTATTGGATGCGAACTGAAATATGACCATGTTAAAATAAGGTAATCTGAAATTAAATTATTGTTTTATTAGCGTTTGACCCCTTTAAGCATAATCTTATGTGTCAAAACCAACGACCCTTTTCAAAGATTCCGTTTTCAATTGACACACCCCAAAACGATACACTGAAGTGTTTTCAAATGTTATCGTTTGCGGTGACAAAAGTTGCCGTTTTACGTCTTGGTAATGTGGAAGAGAGGTGCAAACCAACGTTCCTAATGCGTTTTCAAACGAAAACGCATTGGGGCCTAAGCCTCGGTGCGTAAAGCCTGGTTCACATATGACGCAGGCATGCCTGAAACGGCATGCACGCAGACTGTCCCAGACGGTACGTAGACAAGCCCCAGGTGTGTCAAATAAGCCTCGGACGTGTCGCAGGCATACTGCGAACAAGCCGCCGACGACAAGGAATAAGCGCCAGTTTTTTCTGCCATTAAGAGCCCGTGGGACAGGCTGGAGTCGGGATGTGGCAATGTGCTATTGATTGCTATTGTTTTTTATTTTTTTAAAAATTTTCCCAAGCCCCTGGCAATCCATTATGGGAGCCCTGTGGGAAGGCATTCATGACATGCGCATCATCCACATGGGATCTTCGTTTAATAGATCTCTTGGGCTTTCAGGTTTTTCCTTCACATTCAAGATGGCATCTATTACTAAAGAGAAAGATAAAAAAGACACTGAAATGACGGTAGAAGACCTGAAGTCATTGCCTGTACCCCAATCACCCCGGAAGATGACATCTAATCTAAAGTGCGTGGTGCTAAATAAGAGTCCACTTCGCCCAACACGAAATCAGCATGGCCAGGGAAGAATGTTTTCCATAAACCTAGAAACCCAGCAACACGATTCGTTCTATATGTTTCAATAAAACCATGTTTCAAAACTTTGAGGAGAAAGAAACTTATGATTTCAGGAGCTACAACATAAAGAAAGGTTTCGGAACAGGCCAAAATCTCGAGATTCTGCTCGATGACGATACCATTTACAAAACGTCAACAGACAAGCTCGATATGGACGATCCCCAATGTACCTTCAACGTCGCTCAGGTCATAAGACGTGAGACAAAAGGGACCCGTTTCTTCAATGTCAAGGTGAAAGTCGTAGTAATCGGAGAGATCAATTTTGTAGGAGCTGATAGCAAGATGAAGATAATCATATATCGGAGACGTCTCAGGGCAGATAGAAATGGTTTTGTGGAGGAATGCAGCACAAGACATCAAATGAAGAACTCACCAGTTTTCGGCTGCGAAGACGACACTCTCGACTCCTCTTGACTACTAAGAGACTAATAAGCGATGCGCAGAACGTGCAAATGCGCATGAAATCCGCTGGCCAAGCAGACTGTCTGACTGAAAAATTGTATGTCGACTTCCGAGAAAGGAGAACACCGAGAACTATAGTCGGGTCACAGCCCGAATAATTATAACAAACACTCTTTTTTATAAGAAAATTTTTTTTCAGTACCAGGCGGGATACTCTTACTTTCTGCCGATTTTAGACTGAAAATATTCTTGTGAATGTTCTTAGATTATGGAGTCATATCTTGACAGTGGGTTGTGGAATCAAATACAGCTCAGTATTTGGTGTCTAGACCTGTTTCGTGTTAGATTGTGCACGTACCTCTGGATATTACAAGCTTGTACAGTACAGTATACATGCATATCTAACGCATTAACAGGAAAGGGGCCTCAAGGAGTTCTCCCACTGACACAAGGCAAGCTGCGAATAAGGTCGACGCCAAATCAAAATCTTAGCTGGGCCATTATATAGGAACCCTTTCCTGAAAATGGGTTACATGTTGACGGGCTGCCACTGCGAACAGAAGGGTGTGGATCGGAATTTTTGACATTTATCTAACAAAAGATTTTACACTCAGCCTCGCCAACACTTCCCTAGGCTCAGAGCTATGCTCTGATCCTACAATGCTTTGGCACACTGCGCCTCAGCACCGCAGCTCACGCTGTTTGAACAGCCCACCCCCAAAACGGTTGGCGCTAACTGTATTTTTCTGCAAAAGAAAAGAATATGCAGGCGTGACAAGTGTCTTGTGCCTTAATTTTTTCCGCAAAAACTAACTTCATTAACACAAAAACCATCTTTTTCACGTTTCAAAAAAAATTACTTGCACAGGTGTTTTCTCGAAACAACGCAGCTGGAACCTACTGCTGACTAAAGTTCTCACTGCAAGAATCGTATTTCAGAGTAATATGACAAGTTCACAAGTTGTGTGCGACAAATGTTCGTTGTTAGTTGAAAAAAACGTATCGTTATTGCACAGAAAATCTTATTTAGTATCTAGTTCATCCTCGGAAACCCAGGGCGTCCGAACAGATCAGAGTTTTCGAGGATGTATCTAGTTTTCAACACAACGTTTGACTAGTTAGCCGCAGCGTCTGTCGTTTTCAGCCAAATCACAAAATTAAGTTCCCGTCAGAAATTTTAGCTTCACAACATGCAAAAATATAATCTTGGTTTCGCCAATTTCAGCCTCGAGGTTCTTATAAAGTACGTTTTTCAAAAAAGAGTTAAGACATTTGTAAACATAGATAGACGTAATAAAAAAAGTTGAAAGCGAAAACAAAACTAAATACTTCCTTTCTAAATATCGAAATAACTTTATAAATAGCGAAACTCTGTGTAAGTGCTCGTTGTCGTCTTTGGTTCTGCTAAAGTGTCCAAGAACCTAATTGTGTGAATGTGATCACCAGAAAAACTTTCTTGTGGAAATATTGTGGTTGTAGTATATAGGAGACGACACTGATGCAGTTTGACATATGAATCAAGAAACCAATGACAGGTAACGACAAACTGACAAACGACTATTCCACTCAGTGCACCTGGCAAATAGTTACTGAGTTAATAGTTTGATGACTTTAATCATCCGCTGCCTGCTGGAGTTTACAAATCACTAGTATTTTAGAAAAAAGGGAGAATTACTGGCCAAGGTAAAACAGTACCCAAGATGAAGTTGTCATCGAAATGTTCTAATGCTTACACTTGCTCACACTGACTTAGAACTGTCACCTGCTAAACTCGAACCAAAATATATCAAACATTGTTGCCGCTATTTTTAATCTTTAAAACAGAGGCCGCTTTACTTTAATTTTGGAAACGGTAAAAATGATTTTACATTGGACTGAATGATATCATTTTTGCTAGTGTGTCCATGTGAATGTTTTGGCAAAACTTTCTTGTGGCGGCTCGCCCTGATAAGGAATCCTGTTCGCTGGCTGTGATCTGTTCTCAGTGTCCTCGCCTTGATGTGTTCAATTTCAGCCAAGCTAGAGCAAGTTTTACAACATTCAGGTTAGTCTGTTTTCCGTACAAAGTTTGACTTGTTTGCTACTATTTTGCAGGGTATGCTGGGATTCCGAAGGCGTAGCGTTTAATTCAAACCAACCGAGTATTTAGTAATGTTTTTACTCTAATATTTAGCCGTAAAAAACCATTTCCAGTTTGCATGTATGTTACAGTTTCTATGAAATTCAAGATCAGATTTTGTATGAAGGAATAACTGCATGAGTTCAGTTAACAGAAGTTAAATTTTAGACTAGTAGTTAACAATGCTAACGTAAGTGCTGCCATTTAACTAGCTAAAGGTCAAAAAGTAACGAGTAAGATGTTTTCAACAGTAGATATTATGGTAAACGGTTCATTCCACCTGGTACGTTTGCTGTAGTGTTTGGCAAGGTTCAAATGCTGACTTCTCGGTGTTGTTTCAGTTAAAAGAAATAAAACAGAAAAGAATTTAACTAATGTTACCTGACTTACCGTGTAAAAAGCCAAAATCCAGAATGGAAGCAAAAAGACCGACAAACAAAAGACAAATTCTCTAGTACTCCATTTGACCCCAAAATCCGTCCGCGCGTGTATATACAGGAATTTGTGAGCGATTCCCGGGAAAAAGATCCGGAGAAATTGATACAGAGAGACAAATTTCTCAAAGAAAGCTGCCGTAGCCGGGGACTGGAACAATTATAGGTTTCGTTCGGCAACAAAAATGTGGTTTGATATATGGAACAGCAACTGGTACTCCTTCAAGGCCTAAATAAACGTTCCTAGCTTAGTTATATTTTTGATGAATTTTATGGCGCCAGCTAATCAGTGGCCGGGATTTTTGTTTGTACATTCAATTAATTTCGCTTTTGCGCCTTTGCATTTCGGTAGTCCAAATCTTAATACACCGATCGTTACTTAAATTTTGCAAGAATTTTCTTTTCTCCACTCTTTGATTGACGAGGGAAGCCGAAGAAAGTTTGGGTGTTGTGAGATATGTTGCCTCTTACCCTAATAACATATATGTGGTGTTTAGCGGTAAGGAACCAAACCTGACATCGGAAAGTGGTAAATCTGGAGTGAAAGTGTGTTCAAATTTATCCTTTCGGTGATATTTCTTCAGGAGGCCAGCTCCAAAAGATGTTTCACAAAGATAATTGAAGCATTTTCAATTTTAAAAAGAAAATCATACATTAGTAGCAATTCTTCGATGAAGAAACTTAAATAAGAAAGTCCTTAGTTTTATGTCTTTTGTGGAGTGAAACGCCAAGGTATAGGCTTTCTGTCAGTCTATGGTTAAGTTAAACCGCAGGGCGAGTTAAATTTGAACTTTTTAAAAAACTCAGGACTCCAAATTAATTTCAAATTGAACGAGAAAAGTCGTATGATTACTTGTTAATAAAATGCATGAAAAAATCGCGTAGCGGAGTGAAGATTTGACGCCTGACACTTCTTTTCCAATTGCTGAGAAATATTCCATAATGATCAAACTCAAACAAGTTCGTCCATTTTTACCGAGTAACCCAAAGAATCACGAAGCAACGTTTTCAGTGCAGATTACTCACAACATTAAGAAGAAACTTGCGAACTGATTCACGTCTGAACAAGGCAAAAAGGCTTTTTAAAAAAATTGTTTTTAAATCAATGACTGAATCGCTTTCGAAGTGGTGCCGACGACGCTTGGCAGATCCGCCTCAAGGCCTTGTAGACTTTGACTTGTGGCTCTTGCAGAAATTGAAGGAAACTTTACACTTGTTGAAAGTGTTCATCAGATTCTGGCTTTCGGTTCTCATCATTATCGTATTGAGTGATGAAGTCATGGAACTTTGATTCAATGCAATTGTGAATGAATCTCGTGGAGTGGCACTGATTTGCGCTGACAGCTGTTGAAGAAACGAAGATGTGTTTGAAGAACAGCGGAGCGCTTGTTATAGTTGGCCATGGATTTCTCTGGATACAAGTACATTCATCTGTGGATTGTGTTTCTCGCTGAGGCACATATAATCGTCTTCGTTCCTATTCCGCTTTAACTCGGCGCAGCCGAGTTCCTCGATTAGTCAGTTCAACTTGGTCAGTTCGTGTTCCTCCATTTTCAAAACAATACTCCTTTCCTAGCACCATTTACCAAAACGTCACACTTTTGGAAGTGTTGACATTTTTTGGACCATTTAATTTTGCAGTTGTTCTATAGTTTCGTCATTCGCCAAAACATATTCTTGTTGATTTAAATTTTGAACTGGTTTTACATTTTTTGAACTGGTTTTACACTTTTTGCCTTGGTTTTACACTTTTTGCACTGGTTTTACACTTTTTGCACTGGTTTTACACTTTTTGCACTGGTTTTATACTTTTTGCACTGGTGTTACTCTTTTTCGCTGCATTGCTCTCAACCAATCAGAATTGAGTAGTTTTTTTAAGTATGTTATTAATCTTTAAAACAGAGACTTTACTTCTATTATCTGCAACGGTACAAATGGTTTGTCAATGGAAATGATATCGATTTTGCAAGTGTGTTCATATGAATGTTTTGTAAAACTTTCTTTTGGAAGGCATCCTGTTCGCTGGCTATCGGATCTGTTCGTAGTGGAAAACAATTAACATCGCCTTGATGTGATCAATTTCAGCCAAGCTAGAGCATGTTTTACAACATTCAGGTCAGTCTGTTTTCCGTACAAAGGTTGGCTTGTTTGTTATTATTTTACAGAGCATGCTGGAATGCCATAGGCGTAGCGTTTAATTCAAACCAATTGAGTAATTGTTTTTACTTTAATATTTAGCCGTACAGAACCGTTTACAGTTTGCATGTATGTTACAGTTTCTATGAAATTCCAAAATAGGTTTTGCATAAAGGAATAACTGCACGAGTTCAATTAACAGAAGTTAAATTTTAGACTAGTAGTTAACAATGCTAACGAAAGTGCTGCCACTTCAATAGCTATAAAGGTCAAAAAGTAACAAATAAGACGTTATCAGCAGTATATTATGGTAAACAGGTCACTCCACCTGGTACATTTGCTATAGTGTTTGGCAACGTTCAAATGCTGACTTCTCGGTGTTGTTTCAGTTAAAATAAATAAAACAGAAAAGAATTTAACTAATGTTACCTGACTTACCGTGTAAAAAGCCAAAATCCAAAATGGAAGCAAAAAGACCGACAAACAAAAGACAAATTCTCGGTGATATTTCTTCAGGAGGCCAGCTCCAAAAGATGTTTCATAAAGATTATTGAAGCATTTTCAATTTTATAAAGAAAATCATTAGTAGCAATTCTTCGATGAAGAAACTTAAATAAGAAAGTCCTTAGTTTTATGTCTTTTGTGGAGTGAAACGCCAAGAGATAGGCTTTCTGCCAGTCTATGGTTAAGGTTTTCTTGTTCGCCGCATGTTATTTCCGATTTTTTTTCACTTTCCATTGTGTTTTAGTTTTACTTTGATAAAAAAACCTATAAATTGCGTCCAAGGACCTCATTTACATTTAGCAATTGTAGAAATTCTTTCTCTTGTGGCGTACGTCAGTTTAGCTTTCATGCTTCGGGAGGCAAACGTTAAACCGTAACATTCTAGAAAGTTTGGAAGCAAATCATATTATGAACAAAAGCCTCATAGGTATAATAGTAGATTAAAGTTCTTACTTAACAGACCTTTCACGTAGTTAACAGACTTTATTTGCAAGCACTTATACTTTGATAGCACAAGCACTTATAAATTCAAAGGGCTTGACCAAATTATATTTGTTACCGCAATGATATCAGCTACGAAAGTTCTACAAACTATTCCACTACAAATATGAATTAATACAAATACAATAATGAGATATTATAATGTATGTATTATATAAACTCTTAAGTAACGGTAATAATTGATAAAGTTGAGGTAATGATTCTCGCTTTGAAAAGCACTTGTTGATTTCGTTTGAAAGTTGTTAAGTGTGTTAAACAACTTTCTAGTAAAATTGTCTTAGATTGGTAGGTGTATATCCAGAATTGAAGTTGTTTTACGAATGAAAGTTTCTCTATACTGATCTGAATTTACTTGAAAGAAATTCCACCTTCAACTTTGTCTTTTTCACAAAACCCGCATTGTTTGTTATCACGCCGGGAACAATGGGATGAAAATAAGCTTACATACTGCCAAAGCATTTCTTTTACGAAATCTTTGTATGATCACACAAAAAACGAATATACAATGATCTGTAATAACAGTAACGCTAAATAAGAAAAGCTACACAAATTACTGGCAATACAACTAAGTGGAGGTAATGGTTTTCCACTTTGTAAAACACTCGCTTTAAACTGAGCCAGATAATAAAATGCTTTTTGATCACCAGAGGGGAAAGTATCTGTTATAAAACTTTTTCTATCTTCAGTTGTTACCCGTAAAATGTTCACTAGTTTTTGAAGTATGTACGTCTAATATCCGAATAACAATTACATTTAAACAGTAGTAGTAGTCGTAGTAGTAGTCGTAGTACTAGTAGTAATAGTAATAGTAATAGTAGTAGTAGTAGTAGTAGTAATAATAGAATAGTAGTAGTAGTAGTAGTAGTAGTAGTAGTAGTGGTAGTAGTAGTAGTAGTAGTAGTAGTAGTAGTAGTAGTAATA
>JAOBYE010516195.1:0-13046 GCA_025403585.1 Parazoanthus swiftii
GGGGGGGGACAGAAGAAGGGGGTAAGGTTTGTCGCGAATGCTGTGAGTATGATGTAAAAGACATCATATACACAAAACACGTCACACTATTTCAATTAAGGGTTATTTCTGCGTGAACCAAAGTCTTCTACTGGAAGCGTCACTTTCATGAATACTTGAAATACGAGAAAAAGCCCCGATGTTTGTTTGTTGTTTATTTAAAAGCGCATACAGAGAGGATCTTCAATTTTCATTAAAAATAGCCATATGAAAGATGAAATAAAGGCTATTTTTAAATCTTTTTTACATGCGGAGTACTTGACTTTGTTGTGAACTATCACAGACTCTTGATGTACTGAACTGATAATTGATAGCTGAACTGATAACTTTATTTGATCACGGTAAGTCTTTCAGGAATATAACAATATACACTAAAATGTAAGTCTAACTAATACTTACTAAATCCGATCTCTAATTATTTTGAAGTTCAAAATTTACAAGTCAAAATAGAAAACAATTTCTTTTGCTTTACAAGGAGGCCGTGAGGTAAAAATTTCACCCTCCGAAACTGTGGCAGCTAATTTTGGATTTAAGTTGACTCAGTTAATAATATTGTGTGCTTTATATTGAAAGGTAAGTTATTCCACAGCACCGCTCCACCGTAGCTAAAGCTTCGTTTGTAATACTCTGTGTGAGGGAGCGACACTGCAAGCTTACCTTCCGTATCTCTGAGAGAATAGGAAAGCGTATCGGATGGATTAACAAACTTTGCCCTTAGGTTATTTGGCGTTTCGTTGTTTAACACTTCATACATTAAAACTGATGTTGACATTTTACGCTGACGGTCGAGCGTATTCCACTCTAGTAACTTAACTGATAATTAGCGTTAGTGTCATAATTTGAAAAGGTTATAGTAACGGGCTGCTAGTGTAGCTAACAACTTTTTAAATAATACACAGAAAAAAAACAACCATTAATGGTGAAAATTACATTTCTTGCAGAAGCAACATCCGCTTTGTTGAATGGCTTGGGCTATGTCACTTATGATTTTGGAAAAGATGATCACTTTCTCTCTTACAACAAGACGCTTGTTGCATTTCGTTTCCTAACTAAATGGAAAAGTGGAGTCATTCTGCACACCAGTATGGATACGAACTTATTCGTTGTTGAAATTGCGCAAGGAAACGTCGTTGTTCACATTAATCTTGGATCAGGTGAGCTTGTAAACCGACGCAGTCATATTCTTTTTCGAAACAAATCAGTTATAACTGCAGTTCTGAAATTCAAAACCAGTACTGGTAGAACCAAAATTACGCTCCGTTATCCGTTAACAGTGACTTCTTATCGCTGTCAATCTTTAAAAAGAGATCAGGGAGTTTAATTACAAATACCAGAATCATTTTCGTGGCTGCTTTTGTTCTTTCGATTAAGGTTCCTTAGAAAAATTAATAAGTAAACTAAAACTACCAATGGCAAGTGAAAGGCTGCCGAGTCTTTTAATAAATGTGATTGTCATTGCAGTAGGACATGTGCCAACAGCAATATTTTGGTTTTCTTTGATCGTCATTGTGGAACTATCTTCATTTGTTGTTTCTAAATAACGTTTTTGTGTAAAAGCCCCTTGACAGAAATAAATAACCCCCAACATACAAAACAAACGAATTTCGAAGTCAGCGTTTTAATGCAGTGTAGTCTTAAATTCGTTCTGATGTTTTCCTGCTTGAAAGAAAATTTTTTACCGTCTTATACGGTTATTTTTATGCATCAAAACGTCGAAGGGTATAATATTCAACATTTCCAGAATCGAGCAACATTCGTTGCTTTTCCATGAATCGAATTCAGAACTTCAATAATATACAAACTATACAGTTTCTACATGCAGGCTTACTGGGCCTGGAACTCTTCAATACATGTGTGATAGATGTTCTTTTAAAGAGTATTGGCAGACTATGGCTGTTAGCTAAACCCTTTCCCGTGCCAAGTGGCTCATAAGGTCGGTGTTTATCCCCGGTTTTCGTAGTGTTAAACGGATGAGAGTCTGTGACAGGACACTAATCCATCGCAGGTTACCCAAGCAGAAGCTGGTACTCATTTATTCAGCTGAGTCGACTCGACCTTGCTAATAATATGAGGGAGTATTGTTGGTATTTACCCATTTGAATCAAAGTGAGAGAACGTGCTTTACATGTTTCGTTTAAACGAAGTCTTGAAGCTCGGTTTTGATGTTTTTAAAATAATGTAATATTAGAAGGAAGGGAATTCCAAAAAGAGGATAGTGTGTTGTATGATATCAGTGCGGTAAAAGGGCGTACTGTACTGTTGTGCTCGTCTGGTAATGTAATTTTGTATTTCATTAGTTTTAAAGTGTACTCCTTAAAGTGATGGAAGTAAAAGGAGACTGTGATGACTAGCAATGCATAAATTTAGTAAAAGAAAAGGTATTGATGCTCTAAACATCTATAACACGCATAATCTTTAAAATTGGAGCAGTGTGAGCCAGATATATTAAGAACTACTTTAGTGTTCTGCGTACATCGCGTTTTTGAAGTAGGTATAGCCTAAAACAAGACACCAACACGAGGCTCTTGGGAATAAATTATAGAGTTTGTATGGGTTATTCCCCAGAGCCTCGTGTTGATGTCTTTTGTTTTAGGCTGAATTTTGATATATCGAAATTGGTCTTTTAGGTTGGAGTGGTATGTCGAATAACACTTTGCTTTGGACTTGACTCCAAGAGTCGCCTTGTCTTTTCCTTGCAAAACCGAAAGCAAAAATTAGCGCTTTATTGTTTTTCTTTGTTTCATTTGTGCAGGAAATCTGCGGCTAGAAGCTGGAAATGGCGGGCTAAACGACTGTCAATGGCACGCGGTAGAGATAAGAAGGAGTTCGAGCAATGTGACATTGTCCGTAGATAACAGTTATCTGGATAGCGTCGTCACACCGGGAGAATTAACTTATATTGACTTAGTGGATGAAGAACGCATTGTCTATATAGGAGGTACTCTAGACTCTAAAATCATCAACGGCTCAAGCTCGCTAAGAAACTTTACGGGGGTTCTGCAGCAGTTTCACTTTAATAACTACAAAATACTGGACAAAGTGGACCAACAAAATGATGAGAGGTTTCGTAAACATGGGCTTGTAATTTCTGGGAAACTATTGTGTAAAACACCAACTAGAACTCCAACTTCACTTACCAATCCCTTTTCTCGGAGCGGCTGTCCCAGCCCTGAGGACGTCAATTGCACGGGAGAAATATCGACCATGTATCCCAGCTCTTACAGATGTGGTCCGGGAGTTCACTGCGCTTCAGGTACCATTATTGTGCCCATAAGATGGAGTGTCTTAATAATAATAATAATAATAATAATAATAATAATAATAATAATAATAATAATAATAATAATAATAATAATAGTAATAATGGTAATAATAACAATAACAATAATAACAATAACAATAATAGCAATAACAGTAACAACATTAATAACATTAATAATACAATTTGAAAAGAGTTGTCAAAATTTAAACACAAGAATTAATACGAAACCTTGACTGATTGTGAACATGAAACTTTCTGTTTAGCTCAAGGCAACCCCCACTACCATCTTTTAATGTGCCATCATCAAAAATGGCACTGTTAATTGCCGGAATCTTTGCTCGGTACATTTTTTCATAGAATGTTGCTTTACTTTATTTAGAACTCTGTAGAAATGTTTAAAGGAGTGTCCTTTTAGACTTTGGCTTTTCGTGTTAATAAAACTGAGTTTGTCCCTTGCAAAAAATGTTTCGTTTGTTTACTGTTTCATGAAATAAAGTTTTGAGTCTCTGTTTTAAAGTGATAGTTTCACAGTGTCTCCAGACAAAATATGCTGCCTCCGAAAACGAATTATGTCATCATCATCAAAATATGTTAATCAAGGCGATTCAATTTGACAAAGATTGCTCAGCTCCTCTTCCTCTGACCCCTCTGCTCCACTACAACCTTTCAAGCCTCCTACTTCAACTGCATAATCAAAATCTGTGACCTAGACACATATCCCACCAGTTTTATCAGTACCCTATCCTTCAAACGATGTAAACTTTGATATAAACTTTACTCATTCCTGAACATTATCTTCCCTGCTGTTCTTGCCACCGACCCTAATAGTTCATTTTAAGTATTCTTAATTTTAAAAATTTTTGTCTTGTTTTTATGTGTTTGGATATCTAATTTCATTTTTTAAAGATTTTCTTAAGTATAGAGCTGCGCCTGGCATGAGATTTTGTGTCCCTTTAGCGCTTTGTCCGTTTTGGGTGTTTGGTCTTTGTAAATATAACAAGTTTTTTTTCCTTTTTTCCCTCCAGTTCCCAAAACGTTATTAAAAATCAAAACAAAATCCAACCCTTTTAACAAACAGAATTTTCAAGGAACATTACATATTTGTGCTAGATTGTGCCAATGAACATGTTATTACATCCTATGAATTAATATCAATTTCAATTGCCATCCGTACCATATCTGCAGCTTTCTAGTCAGAATTGTAAAATAATTTATTGTTGTATTTTACACTTTCTTTGAATAGCAACTCTGACATATTTTCATGTTTACAAGGTGTTTCTCCGTCCTTTGGAACCATTACAGAAACAACAACTCCTTTGAAGCCAACGTCACAGGCTTTGCAAATGGAAAAAATTATGGATGGAGAAGGAAAGGTTCTTGTTCCCGTTTGGGTTGTTATTCTCGTCTCAGTGTTATGCTTCCTAGCTCTTTGTCTGATAGTCTTCTTCATCATACGTTGGAACAAACGATACAGTGGTTCGTTTAACCCTGGGACTACAGGCTTAAACCCTACACCAACCTTCACTGATAACAAAAACAATTTTAACCACCCTCCAGTAATAGTTATAACAGAACCAGTTTTTACCAAGGTGTAACCGTGAAATGCTTTTGAAAGAAAGCAGGAAAAGTTGGATTGATACAATCCCTCAGCGATGTTAAAGTCAATCTCTTGTTGGCTGGTTGTTTTAAGATTGTCGCGTGAGGAGAAAGCCTTGTGAGAGCTACTGACTTATCGTTGGCTAATCAGTGCTTGTGGCCTGCGTTGCACAAGGTATTAAGTCGTCATCTAGCAACGAATTACCAAAATCCACATGCAATCACGGAAAGTAACACGTTGGTGAGCCATAATTCAAACATGGTTTAAAGTTGTTCGTCTCTTTGATATGAAAGAGCATTGAGATGTGGTCTAAAACAACCTTACCATGCAGCACTGACAGTAGAAATTTTAGCTTTTCTAGAAAAGTATACTTTGAATCCCTTTCAGTTTTTGTTATGCAAAGATAACTTCTTTAAACACTTTTAAAATAAAAATTAAAGCAATCAAACAATTTTGTTGGCCGACTTGTTAACTCACTATGTTGTTTTTAAAGCTGCAAAAACATAATATGTGGGCTGCAAGAGAATGTTATGCAAGATCCTTGGACGAAAAGCTTTAACAAATACGCTTTTGTTGCATGTCAAAAGCAGTTAAATATCGCATCACGTCAAATCGGGTGTTAAAATCATTCCCAGGTTTCTTCTTCTATAGTATTAAAAAGAAAGGGAAAGCAAGTGGCAGCGACACGAAGTAGGACAAAATACAATTGCACGATTGAAATGGAGACTAAAGAGCTGCAGTGTATATGTAGGCAAGAATTTTTCGTGCGGTGAAAAATACAATGTTCCGCGGCGTCATCTTTGGTAGAATTCGTCCTAAAAGATACCAGTCCAGTCTGGATAAAGTTGTTCATCACTCTGTTGTCTGTCATATCAAGTGGTCAACGACTAGTGTTCTCCGAACCAAAACAACCGAAGACCTCGTCCGTTGATTCAGTGTGGAACTATAACGGCAAGAGTGGACCCAGGGGAATAGAACCAGTGACGCCGCACTTCAACCGTTTGTGCAGATGGACCAACATTTTCCTTTTTTTCCTTTTTTAATAGATGTTTAAAGAAAATCGAAACGCAGTGCAAGCTTTTTCAGTTAGCAAAAGAGAATCAGGTCACCAGGTTAATTGAAGACAAAAACAAATCTGTGCGAAATGCCTGCTTTCGGTCAATCAGAATTACAGAAATAATTCCAGAATCGACTGGAAGAAGTTATCATAGAAAGAAGAGTCAATTAGCCTTAAGTCAGGGTCAAACGCGTACGAGATTCGATGAGAGTTGATGGGAGTTTAAATTTTCACTCTCCTTTGACCGCCAACTCTCATGTACTCAGCTCAACGACTCGCGAGCGATCTCATCAGCTTTGAACCTGTTTAAAACTTCGATGAAAGTTTATGAGCGTGTTACACATTTGTTGACATCCTCGGAGACCCAGGGGCGTTGAACGACTCTTGACAACTATCATACACTCATCCTCGTTTGGTGGCGCGCATGAGAGTTGAACAAAACTCTCATCCATGGCAAATCTGGTCACTCAACTCTCATACAACTCTCATGCTCGTTTGACCCAGAAACCATAAGTGACCGTAACACTACAAAATACCCTGAATGCCAAAAGGGCGGTAAACTGATTTCTAAATGTGAAGATTCTATGAAAAGCGTTTTTCGTTAAGTTATTTTGAATGCTTCTTCATGCAAGTGTGGTACGTGTGTCTAAAACAAGCCTATTGTTGTACACTGACACGGAGATCAGTCGCTACGTTTTACCTCTAATTTTATAAAGTAAGCATATTAATTATAGAAATAAACCACATTTATAAAATGTTCTCAAAACTAAAAAGTCTAGATTTATGAATAAACAAGTAGCAAATACATTTAGATGATAATTGTTTAGGTTAACAGCATTTGGAGTTCTTTTGGAAGCAAAAGCGGGTGCTGGTTTGGGAGGGGAATGGGAGAGCGAGATTTTTTGAAAAACACTTTACTTAGTCTCAAAATGGGCAAAATACACTCACGGAAAGTGGTTTCATATGAAGGGAAAAATGCCAGGAATCAACCAATTCTTCAGCTACAGCTAAATAATTTGCTTCAACTCTTTCTTCTCAAAACAAAAACAAGATATCAAAGGCGGCCTGCCTCTTGCCTATAGTACTTTCATAAGACTGGAAGGAAGTAAGCTATAATGCGTCCCTAATTATAACTTTTGGTATAATTATTGTGCATCATTTTAACTGCTTTGTTATCCCGTGCTGTTTAGTGTTTTAACCTTCTACAAGCAATAGTCGATCGCTCGCTCGTCGCTTATTTACTTATTTTCTTACCAACCTACCTACCAGCCTATTTACCCACCACCCTACCAACCTAATTAGCGACCTACCTACCTACCAACCTATTTACCAACCTTCTACCAACCCATTTACCAACCAACCTACCAACCTACCTACCAACCTACCTATCAACCTATCTACCTACCAACCTACCTACCTACCAACCTATCTACCGACCTACCTACCTACCCACCAACCTACCAATCTACCTACCAGCCTATTTACCGACCTACCAGTACCAACATATCTAACAATCTATCTACCGACCTACCTACCAACCTAACTTCCAAACTATCTACCCACCAACCTACCTATTGACCTATCTACTGACCTACCTACCAACCTATCTACTGACCTACCTACCAACCTACCTACCAACCTATCTACTGACCTACCTACCAACCTACCTACCAACCTATCTACCTACCTACCTATCAACCTATCTACCAACCTACCTACCAACCTATCTACCAACCTATCTACCGACCTACCAGTACCAACCTATTTAACAATCTATTTAACGACCTACCTACCAACCTACCAACCAACCTTCCAACCTATCTACCTACTAACCTACCTATTAACATATCTACCGACCTACCTACCAACCTACTTTCCAATCTATAGGGACCGAAGTCCCAGCTGGTCTAGCTTCCAACCTATCTATTAACCTATCTACCGACCTACCTACCAACCTACCTTCCAACCTATCCACCTACCAACCTACCTACTATCCTACCTACCTACCGACCTACCTACCAACCTACCTTCCAACTTATCTACCTATCTTAGTTTTTATTCGATTTAAACCACTTGTAGAAGTAAGAACAACTCAAGGCTCAAATCGCAAAAAAAAATAAGAACAATGAGCTTCAGCCAAATTTACTGGTTCTTATTAAAAAAGTGTGTAGTTACAGCAGCGGTTTCTGTGTACAAATCTTTAAAAGTATTCTCTTATACAGCATGATGTCGAACCTGTGTTTTTGTCTTTGCCAAGAAAGCCTCGAGACGTTCCCTGTCCCTGCGCTTTCTGGATGGCGAAACCCTCTTTTGCCCTCTAGTGTTGGTTACCTCTTTCAAACTCTCACGGGAATATACTCCACGTTGCATTGCAGTGAAAGAAATCTAATCTCTGTTACAAAAATTATCCAGAACTATTGGTTAACACAAGGTAAGGTAAGCTGAACACAAGTTTAGCACAACATAGTAATTTTATATATTGCCAAAGCATTACAGTTTTTCTTTGCGTAGTCAAGTAAGTAGCAAAAAATAATAGTAAAAACAATAACAGTAACTTAAATGGAAAATTGGCTTTACAATACAATAGTAGCAGTATTGTTATTATTAATAATAATAATAATAATAATAATAATAATAATAATAATAACAACAACAACAACAACAATAACTAACTGATTACATTGTAATTCAGGAACAATTACCTAAATATAACTGGGGAGTGATGATCCTTTCTTTCTGAAAAGCATTTACTCCGTTAAGGAAAGTTACAACGTCGTTTAAGTGTTCTCGGTATTGAATAATTCTTTCAGAATATCAGTTTTATTAATTGGAACTGTGTCCGTATAAGCTCTAAGTTTGTCGAAAAATTATGTTCTATATTCAGAGTAAAAAGAACAACTAAATAATAAATGATATTCATCGTCTACTTCATTTGAATCACAAAACTTCCAGAATCTTTCTTCCCTGGGAATTGCGGGCCAACAGTATCTTCCAAACTCAACAATTTTAAGCGAATAAAGAAAGTTTTCCGTAGAGTAATTACTTTTGATTTGTTTAAAAAAGTTATTTAATTATTTTCACTTTCCGAAAATTCTCGTATATCATTTTAACGTTTGAAATTAACACGTCGATTTTCATTTTGGAAAGACAAAAAGGATGGTAAGCATTACCGTATTTGAATCGCAAAATCGTAATAACTCTTTTAACTTGCAGCTCTAAGAAGTTGATGATCAGTGCCGGCTTAATGATGGATGTGTCATCTTTTGTTTTCAAATACAGATAGTACATAAATATGTCAACTTAACTATAGTTATTTGAAAAGGAAAACGTCTCATTTCAGCTCTAGTAGTATGATTCGATGCTTTCCTGTTAAGTTCTAAAAACATTTTGCAAAATTTTAAGTGAACTTTTTCAAATTGTGATTTGTCCCATTTATCATAAAATCAAAATTGGAGCAATAACAGCATCAAACATTTTCTGCGCCGAGCGTAAAGGCAGTTTTGATATATCATTTTTTTCGAATTTTGAAGAGGGCATTTAGTGCTTTTTCTGTTGACATTTTTTGCCGTTAGTGAAAACTTGCCAGTGGAAGAAATTTTAATGCCTTAATAACTGTACTCTTGTACTATTTCTATTTGTTGGTAGTTATAAAAGAGGGTAATCTTTTTGTTTTCTTCCGGAGTTCTGTAATATCATTTCTTTATTTAGTTTTCTTTGATATCAGGATGCGACGTGTCGGTAAAAGACTAATGTTTTCAAGCATTTTTCTAAACTGAATTTAGATTTTGAGACAAACAAACCGTCGGCTTTTTTCTCATATATTGGGCTTTAAGATTGAAGGACTACACGTCCAATAAAATCTCTGAAATTTTGGGATTGAGGGGGAGGGAGATGGAATCTTCCGATTCCTATCTTTAAGATGTGGTTACTTATTTTTAACTTTGTTGCTCTGTGTGGTTTTCTAAAATCAGAAGAGAGACATGTCGCATGGCTGTAATTTGGATTAATGCGACCTGACGAGTCGAGTATTGTAGAATTCTCACGATATTTTTCCAGTATGACAAATCGTCTGTCTTTATTGTATTGTATTGTATTGTATTGTATTGTATTGTATTGTATTGTACTGTATTGTGTTGTAATGTATTGTATTTTATGCCATGCCTGGAAAAATACAGCCAATCAGAGGACAGGTTTGCCGTTGCACATTCTGCGGTATGCAATGAGCATATTCACTCGACCTTCCCGTCATTACTTGCGCACACCAGTTATGCTGGCGCTCTTTAATTTTGAAGTCTTCTCAAAATCAGCTTCGATGCTTTTCAACTCTTGCAAATGTTTCCGAAGAGTTTCGATTACGTCCGAAGGTTTTCCGAACATTTTTGGAAAAATAATCTCCTAAAAAACTGTTTTGAACCATTTCCGAAGTTTTCCTAAAATTTTCGAAGACTTCAAGCTCTTACGAAGATTTCCCTGAATTTTCCAAAAATTTAGGCATGGCATAAATTAGTTATGCAATGTTTTCTCGTGGGATACTGTAGAAAATGCCACTTGTCACTTGCATTTTCTTCGTATAGACACTCGCCTAAAGGTTCGTGTGTATACGGAAAATACAAGTGAGGCGTAGCATATTCCACGGTATCCCTCTCGAAAGCATTGCATAACTAGTATGTATTGTATTGTATTGTATTGTGTTGTGTTGTGTTGTGTTGTATTGCATTGTACTGTATTGTATTGTATTGTGTTGTGTTGTGTTGTGTTGCGTTGTGTTGTGTTGTGTTGTGTTGTGTTGTGTTGTGTTGTGTTGTGTTGTATTGTATTGTATTGTATTTTATTTTATTTTAATGTGTTGTAATGTATTTTACGACCGGTATGTAGACGACTGCTTCTCGAAGAAAGTAGAAAATGAGCGCGACCAACTATTTGAACGCCTCAACCATTACCATCCAAACATCAAATTCACAGTTGAGGAGAGGCCCGACCATTTCCTGGACACTGCGTCAAACATTCCACCGTCGTGTATATCGCAAACCAGGCAAGGTCCCAACCTACTGGTCATCCAAAGTGCCAACTTATTGGAAAAGAAACAGCATCACGGTCGCCCTACACAGAGCGAAGCGGATATCAACCGATCTTGAGTCCGACATCAAAGAGATCACCGAAATCTATCTCAAAGCCGGTTATCCCAAGCGTTTCATTCAAACCACGATCAACAATTTCCGTAAACGAAAAGACGACGATAAGAAGTTAATCCCAGAGTTTATGTTCGAAGAGAAAAAGAAAGTATTTGTTAAGTTACCCTACTGCCAGTTAAGACAACGAGAAACTGAGCAAACGTTTTATCAACAAACTGAACACTCTTACGTATGGCCGGTTTATGTTTATTATTTTATGGCAAACAAGGAAAATCAAGAGTTTGTTCAACCTGAAGGACAAAATCCAACACAAATCAAATGTCATTTATCGTGCCGAGTGCACATGCGGCGAAACCTACATCGAGGAAACAAAAAGAAACTTCGCAGTGCGAAAAGCAGAACATGAGAACAAGTCCCACATCTCAGAACCGGCCCGCCACCTTGTTAAGTATTCAACCCATGTATATACATGGAGCATCGCGTGCACAGAGAAAGCGACTTTTTGAAGAAAAATAATAGAGGGCCTGATAATTGCACGCGAGAAGCCTAACCTCAACAAACAACTACATTGTTTTATCGCAAAACTCTTCCCCTCGGGAATAACCTAAAATCGAACAAAACCCAGCTGCATGCAAATATTCCACCATACCACTGATGATGACCGAACGGTCGAAAACGTTTTGATTTTAAAGTTTAAACAACATTTTAGCCTTTATCAGTAACAAAAAAATATATTGTATTGTATTGTATTGTATTGTAGGTTTTGTTTAATTCTGATTTGAGCTGACAACGGTATTGTCACTATTGTATTCTTGCACGAGTCCATTATTGTGCGACATGAAAATTTTATTTGATGCTTTCATTAAAAAAATTGATATTTACAGTGCTTGTTAAGGTAGCTCCGGCGGGACTGCAGCGAAGGCCAACTGAATATACGAGACAACTGTGGTTGTGAGACTTTGCGCCCTTCAATAATAGCTGGCGGGTCGACTATGTAGCCTATCTAAGTACTCAGGATTAGTCTTACTACAAGAGTCCCAGATAACAGCACAAAAGTCAAAGTTAGAAGTATCACAACACAATAGTCAAAAATCGGCAGTATCAGATAATATAGAACATAGACGATATAATAAGAGTTTCAAAAGCATCGTATCTAACGTCAGTGGTATCAGTAATAGCGTGAGCAATGTAGTATTGACGTAGCAGTCGATCACAGTGCCTTTTAGCAAGAGAATGTAGGTCGCTCGGTTAGCACTGAATAATAAAACGTTAGGAACTGAGTTTCGCAGCTTCAAAAATATCGTAAAGTGCCGAACTTAAGCCCGAGGGCTTATAGCTTTCAAAGCACTCTTTAATGGGCTTATATTCATATATTCGAGGGCTTATAGCTTTCAAAGCACTCTTTAATGGGCTTACAGGCGCGTAGCTACCTGTAAGCCAGGTAAGCCCGGGCTTACCAGTTTTTCTGAAACCCTAGCATTTTTCTTCATCCATTTTTTTTTTCATTTCGGAAAATGAAGGTACAGGACAGACAAAATGGAAATGGAAAGGCTGGAAATACTTCCAATTAACCCAACATTGTAAAAAGAAATTTTGCTTTTGTTTTCGTCTTCATTTTGACATATAAAAAATTATTCGAAAAATTATTGGGTCGACTAAAGTCTCTTATATTCAAATATTCGAGGGCTTATAGCTTTCAAAGCACTCTTTCAGTTAATGGGCCTTAGTTCATATATTCGAGGGCTTATAGCTTTCTAAGCACTCTTTAATGGGCCTGTACTCAGAGTGGACTTATATTTGGAAAGAATTTTGCGTCTCAAAGTCTTTACCTTCAAAATGACAGTAGTCATAGTCATTTTAATTGTTTTCTCAGCAACAGCTGCAAAGTCACATTGGTTTACGCTTTTTTCAAGATAACTTCCTGGGCTCCCTCCAAGTATAATCCAACGCGCCTTGTTT
>JAOBYE010516306.1:0-13045 GCA_025403585.1 Parazoanthus swiftii
CCGATCAGCCCACCCCCTATTCCAAAAATGCGAGCTCCGCCCCCCTTTCCCGAAATTGCTGGTTCCGCCCCTGTTAGCCTTTCATTTACCCCAATTACTGAATTAGGCTACGATTAGCTTCATCTTCCAAAGAGCTAGTTTTTTCTTCTATATTGTATTGGCAAAAAAGGGATGTGAATTGATCATCACCAGCAAATAAATAATAAAACCACAAGATTGTAAATAATTTACAAAATCCGGTTGTATAAACAAGAAATAGTAAATAGCCAACACAGACCTCGCGCGGGAGATATTAAGATAGTCTGGATTAAAACGGAATTTTTTTTTTACGGATAACCGTATGATGAGATCCGCTAGGCATTGGGAAGACCTCTGACGCCCTCCGTAGCACAACTCCATCGTCATTCCGCTAAAATATATTTATATTTCGTTAGCAGTTTATCAGTAAATTCTCAGCAAAAATTCTAAATTTTTGTATCGTAATTTATAATTTATATGCTCCTCTGGGTTTAATTAACTATTTCCTCCAAGCATCACCGAGTGATTTTCGTTGCCAAACCCCAACGAAGCAGTTCGGATCCCAGAGAAAGACTAAGCATAAGAACCTTAAACTTCACGCGAAATCTTGAATTTCAAGATTTCTTATACCGCGAAATTGAGCAACTTCCAGATTTCGCATACAAAATATTGAAATATTACGATTCCGCTCGCATTTTCTTGAATTTTTAAATATAAATACTGATGTTTCAAGATCTCACATAAAAAGTTTTATAACTTCACGATCCTGCACAACTGAAGTTTCGCGTTTTCGCATACGAAATGTCGGATTTAGCATCCTGAAATATTGAAATTTCACGTTTATTTTCGCAAAATACTAAATTTAAAGTTTCACGTTTCTCACTTTCTGCACGCAAAGTGGCTTGAATTTCAAATATTGATACTTGAAGAATTTGCATACAAAATATTGAATTTTGAGATTTTGCACACAAAAGTCAATGTTGGATTTCAAAATTTCGCATACGAAATATCGAAAATTAAGGCCCCATTTACACGAGCAATTTTTCCTTGACAAGTTTACTTGTCAAGTTTCACTGCTCGTGTAGATGATCAACAAGTTTTCCTTTACAATTTTCTATTGACAAGGTTTATTGTTCGTGTGGACGACGAGCAAGTTTTCCTTGATAAGCCTCAGTTGTGTCCGCAACGCCTTGCAGTCAGTTGAGTACTTACGTAAAATTGGTTCCAGTCTTATGTCGAGCTAAAATCAATAATACCCTTGCCACATTTTCCTTGTTGTCCATCTACACGAGCAAATTTCTGACTTGACAATTTTTCCTTGTCAAGGAAAAGCTAGCATGCCAGCTTTTCCTTGACAAGGAAAAATTGTCCACTATTCTCCATCTACACGAGCAATTTTTCCTTGTCAAGGCAAGCTTTATAAATCTGTAAACACCTTAAACACGAACCCAAGGGTTAAGAATTCAACACTGAACCATGTTGAAAACTTTTAACGTTGCATTCAACATGGTCCGTTGAGCAAGGAAAGAGATCGGGTGGACAAAAAGTGAAAACAAGTGGAACGAACTCCTGAAGGGTCAGGTCAGGTCAATCAGAGTTTACTACACTATGCGGCAACTTTGAACGACGTCAAAGGTGGTCGTTTTCCAGAAAGTCATTTCTTTTGGTGCTTCTAAAACCCCCTCTTCCTAAAATCTTCCGACAAGGCAACTTGCGAACTGAGTAAAGACTGTTTCTTTTACAATCGCTTGTTACTTTATATTTTAAAGTAGAAATACCTAACAGCTCAACTTGTCTCTTCTTTTAATAACTCGTCTAATCGCGTTGAAATAATTTGTACATAAAATCACTTTTCAATAGCCAGTCCGTCCTTCCTTAAAACCCAAGAAAAACATACTTCGTGCACTGAGACCGAAAAGAGAATGTAAATACATTGTATTTCAACCAAGACAACTTGTGCTAACCATCCCGTCACTGCCCATGGGAGCGTTTCCCCAGCAGGTAAATTTTCTTGTACGAAATTATTGAAAATTAAAAAACAGGCATGTGAAATACAAATTGAACTGATTTTATTAGTAACTTGCTTGCAAGAACTTGCAATTCCAGATTTCGCATTTCAAGGTTTTGCTTGCAAAACGTATGTACAACTTTGAAATTTCAAGGATTTGTATGCGCAATATTGAAAATGCAATATTTTGCAGAAAATCTTGAAATTTAACGTTTCCCATACAGAAGCTTGAAATTTTGATTTTTCGTACGTAGATTACAGCATTTCGTGTGTAGAATCTCGTAATTAAAAACTTTTCATGTGCAAAATCTGAAAATCAGTCAAAATTTGCATTTCACTGAAGATTAATTTACCGCGCTTACTCATTCTGTTTTTTCTCGCCGACATGATTGTAGATCCTTTTTAAAGCTGAGAATTGTAAAACTGAAATAATAACCTCATTATTAGGTCTAAGCTTTTTAATCAATAATTAGCTGACTATATATTTCAGAAAAGCCACATTGCCACGCATTTTGCATAGGCCTCAATACCACAATCACTGTCGTGTTGCCGGAGTCGTGTGGACATTATGGGGTTTCGCTGGGGAAAATTAAAGTGTGCAATGTTTGTTTTTATTTTGTTCTTTGGAGGTTTAAAACCGTCCGTTTCAAGTCCAACTCGAGATACATCAATTGTTGGTTCAATTTTTGCAACAGAAACGCAAGGTAAGTGCGAGAAGCGAGTCGTTCTCGGTGAGCGTCAAACGTGCAAATTTACAGTTTCAATAGCTGATCTGCATAACGTACAAAAGAGAAACGTTTTCCACCTAAGGTTTATATTATCGTCTGGGACACCGAGTATAACAACTTTACTTTTCCTGTTTTAAAGATTTCCTTGTTCAGTTCTTGTTCAAATTCACGGCGTTCCCAAACTGCCACACCCTAACTCCAATGGGAGTTACCATAAACTTGTATTCAAAAACAGATCAATCCCAAACGTTACAGAGCAGATGGCACAAGCTTTCTTTGCGACAGAATTATTTTCAAACAAATTCTTCACATAACCAGTACTAACATTAATTCAAAATACCACAAAGAAAATTAATATCTCAGAACTATTCAGATACTTCCCCATTTATCTGCGTTTATCTCCCTTCCAAGGAAATTGTCAGTGCAACGTCCGTAGATAGCTTTAAATCTAAGTTAGTTGATAGTTTTTAATATGCCACTGCATTATTTTTTTCAGATTTTTACCTGTTTTTTTTTTATTTTCAATATTTCCGTTTAATTAGTTTCATTTAGATTTTTGGAGTTAGTGTGACACCTCACGATTTTTTTACCGAAATGTGGATGTAAATGCAGATGTAATTCTTTCAAGACTTTTTTTTCGTTTCACACTTAATCCATCTATTTTGGAAAATTACATCCTTTTCAGGCCATGGATTGCTGGTCGGTACTAGTATTTTGATGTCAAGAACAATGACAACAAAACACTTTAAAATTAGGTTAACTTTCGTAACGATGGCTTTCAACTTTAAAAAAAACATAGGAAATGATAGAACTTGTTTCAGGCCTATTGATGAATAGATTAAACTATGAAGTTCCAATCCAATAGCCAAACAAATTTTTTTCACAAACCGACAGTTGTAAAAATCGAAAGTTTTTGTTCACTAACTGCAGATCTAATGAAACGTAGCAAATCTAGGAGGTTAACTTTATTCCAAAGTTGGATCACAAGGTGAAGACTCGGTTTACTGGTCCATTTAATTTTCAGGTTTCGAAGTGAACAAGGATCAATGATCCCTTTTAACTTTTGGTTAATAAACTACATGTACTACGACAGAGGACCATGAAACATGTGTTTTCTTTCTTGTCAGTCCAGAGTTGTTGGTCACTGTATCGTGAAGTTATCTAGTTTTGGTGTCGCGTTATTGAATTGTTCAACTTGAATGACTTGATACCTTTATTTTAATAATCTTGCAGAGGCTGGTAACTTGGCAAGCAATGAAGATGAAGAAATTTTGGAAATTGCCAATAGAGGTAGAAGCGTCAGTCAGACAGACTAGCACATACACACGCGCACACACACACACACACGCACACACACACACACACACACACACACACACACACCTAATGTAGTGAAATCTGTAACTTTAAAGCAGATCACAGCTATACGGCTCAAGTGTTCCAAAAATGGTTGTCTCGTTTATTTTGCTTTTGTGCATCTATAATATGTACTCGATCACAATTTGTATACACTGAGCTAATAAAACGTATTCACTATCTGATGCACAAAAAGACTATGTCTGATGTTGAATACTGCTTGTTCAGTCTTCCAAGTTAATGTTCTTTATTCGATCGGTTGTGATTAACCACAATTCCAGGACAACCCTTTTATGAACCAGTTGACTCTATTACTGCACTGTATTCACAGATGGAAAACGTCACTATGGAACCGTACCCCGTTTCCAACAAGTTACTAAAGTTTTCAACACTCATATAATGTTTTCAAACTCAGTATAACAGGCTAAACGGGAACAAGTCGTTAGGTACCCCCAATTCTTATGTCATAAAATGATTGATAAATAATCTCCAGGTTCCATATCTCGATGATTCAATTCAACTCCTTACAGGTCCTTGAAGTTTTAATAAAAACGTTTCGGCTGCTCGGCCTTCTTCAGTTAAAATAAGTTAACAATTTGAAGTTTAAAAAAATCTTTTTTATTTAACTTCAAATTTTTAACTGTCAGCCAATGACACGCAGTGTTACTAAACTACTCTCCGTTGCAGCATATGAATCCGTCCACGGTCGCATTCTGGCCGTCAATATGGCGCATCAGCGAAAACGGGAAACCTCCAGCAACAAGGCAAAGGATGCAAACACTTTTTCCAAAATAGAAAAGGTCAACGTTGAAGGTAAGAAGAACTCGACAATTAAACCCAGGATAAATTTATTCGCCTCATATTTTCCGTGCGCCAGAGAGGGCAGAGATGGCGTTTCTTGGAGCGTAATTTCTTAAAATGTTCCTGAGGGCAAACCCTGAATCTCCAAGAAACTGTCGCTTCGGCGTTCGTCGATTTTTGTCTTCGCGAACATTTTTCCAAAAATCAACCCCTCCAAGTGACACCTCAGTCCTGTCGGCTCGGCGCGGCCAGCTCCATATCTATTGGACGTCACGCCCAGCCAACTTTGTTTTTGCCGCGAGCCGGTGTTAAAGTTAGTCTCTTCCAGCCCTTTGTCTCTTCTTATCAAACTTGCCTTAGTTGGTTCGCATCGCAAGTTTTGGGTATTGAATTGAAAAACGTTTCCAAAAGTATTCCACCAATCATTGACCAATAACAATTTTAATTAAATCTACCGTGGCCTAATGCAATTATGCAAATCAATAAATCTGATTGGTTCTCTGATGCACTGTTGTATGTTCGCTG
Organism: Parazoanthus swiftii; assembly: GCA_025403585.1. NCBI lineage: Eukaryota > Metazoa > Cnidaria > Anthozoa > Zoantharia > Parazoanthidae > Parazoanthus > Parazoanthus swiftii. The sequence goes on from JAOBYE010516306.1 coordinate 5,437, forward strand.
ATAGACAACCATGCTTATCGCTACATTTTCGCATGTACGGAAGTTTGTCGTACAGATTGACATCGGAGAGTTTCTTCCATAACAAATAGAACACTCGCTACTGTTTCCTACTCAAACAAAACGCTCACTCGTGCTATAATTATTGAACATATTGATTGCTGACAGCTCAAAAATTGCAGAGATACAAAAAATTTTGCTCAGAGAAAAGCATCACGTCAAGTTCTTTAGCCTCTACCTACTTTTAAGTGGGTTTGAAATCGTCTAGAACAACTGTATAATGTAGCGGGAGGATTGAAACCGAGATGGATTTATAGCCACATATAAATTAAATACCCATTACCTGCCTTCGTGATCTTGTAAAGTATAATGTGCATGTATACATTACGGATAGCGAAGTTAAAAAGTGTCACCGGAATACAAAATGACCGACCAAAGTGTGCAACTCGCCTTAATTGCTTTCACTGGCAATTTCACGATTTTACACTATAATGAGGCAATATCAAGGCAAAAGTCACTTTTAAAAAGTGGAATTTCTGATGTTTACCTAAAATGTTTTTATTGATGTGTATGTTTGTAATCTAATCGGAGTTCCAAATGCTTTCAGAGGATCGTCTTGACCTCTACCAGGGAGATATTATTCTCGATCGTGAGCTGGAAACGATGATAGCAAACAAAAAGAAGAACTCTGTCAAGAGGAATGCAATAAGGGAGAAGAAGAGACTGTGGATGAGGCGGGTAATACCATATCACGTGCCCGCCTACATGAGTGAGTGCAGCAACTTCCGGCAATAGAGAATACTAATCAGTTACTTCAACAAAAGCCAAACGAATAGAAGGGAAAAAAGTAATACGAAATTGAAGCAAATTGTTCAATTCAAGGAAACTCTTGCAACAAAGAGCATATTTTTAGAACTTGTGTCAGAAATAGTCTAGTAGGGAACCAGGCTTTCGGAAGTACCTTCACTTTCAATTGTTTCGTTTGAGAGGTGAACGTGGGTTGTGAGATCCAGGGGTTTAGGCAATAAAGCGAGAACTGGTCGCATTCTATGGCGTCAATGGGCCGCCGTAGTACGAGAAGTAGTGATCAGTCTAAGTGTCTTAATTCATCAGCCGGGTATGAAACCCCAGAGTAAGTAGTGGCAACAGAATAAAAACCCGTTTCCGTAGCTCTTGGTGTAAGTTACAGTTAACTTTTAATTGTTGGCTTTGCCTTTATCTTAAGAAAATTGGGGCCCTAGCTATGTTTATGATAATTTATAAATGGAAGCATAAATGATTTGAACATAAAAAGCTTGGTTTTACAAACAAAGTAATTGGAAAATCATTTCACTACAGACACTAAGTCGAAAGATGCTTCTTTGATCTTTGCCCACTCCCTACTATAAAATAGAAATATCTGAAGGTAGTCATCTATTAATACATTCGTTTTATCTCGTTATGACACAGGTCATATTAACAGCAATTTAATGAAAGTGATAGGAGTGTTCCATAAGCACACGTGCCTTCGTTTCGTGCCCTACAATGGACGACAGAAAAACTACATCAAATTTGCTAACGACAAGGGGTAGGTTTAGCAACGACATACCGGCCTCAAGGATCTGTTCATTAAATAAAAACCATTAAATAAAGGATTTTTAGCATAAAATGATTGGCTCCCTCCCTCCACAGTAATGCTAGCTACCAGCTCTATGAACTATTTACGGTATACTGTATACGGTAGATAGCCTCAGCTCATAAATAATAGTTTAACCATATATGGAAATAACTGCGAAATTCAAAGATCGGGTTTTTTTCGACACAAAGTCTTGCAAAAAAACTGTTAAAGTGCATGTTCTGAGTAATGGAAAGTTTTCAGAATAAAGTGTGTTCCAAGATTAGATAGCATTATAGTAATTTTTGTTTTCAGAAGATTTAGCAAAGCCATGCAACAAAACGGAGAAGACACGGAGCAAGTCAAAATACACAAGACAGCCAAGTTTATAAGTACTTCGTTTTGCGTTAATTATAACTTGAAAATACATAGTTGCCTGTACTTATTTCATCTACCTTACTTTCGAGTACCTCGCCAGTCAAGGGTTTATTTCGACTTTCGGAATCAGTTGAGGTGTCTGCGATTCACTTTCGAATACGACTGATTAAGCTGTAATTCCGTTTCGTCAGCACGGTAAACAAACATGATGAAAATTGCTTCAACAAAACAATTCCTGCAACGACTAAACTGATCGTTGTGCAGACTTGAGTTTATCTCTGAAACTAATTCTTGTTTTCATAAAATGCAGCTCAAACTATCGGCATTTCCAACTGTCATAACAGCTTGGAAAACAACGGTGTGTACATCCTTCGAGTAGCTGTAAGTTTAATTTTTCCAGCAGATTTAACATCTCTCTGCGATCAGGGCCCTGGATAAAGATTTTACTTATATAACTATTAACTGATTAATAATCGAGGTTGTCATAAACCTTGTTACCTCACATAGTTGCTGCAACTAGCCAGCCGTTAGGTGGTGTTGTACAAGGCTCTGTGCTGCTTGACACTTTCAGTTATTGTTTGCCTCGTACTTTGCACCACCAGAGGATATAATTTGTGTTTGCCGTGGCCTCAATTGTATTCTATACGTTGATAATACACAGATTTATAAAACATTGCAGGATAGATAGATCCAAAAAAGAAACTGCTTTAGCTTAGCGAATCTTGACCTTTGTAAAGCTGATATTCAGTTCTGGCGCAGAGCAAATAGACTAGTCTGCAGCCCATCAAAAACTGACATCGCCCACTATATATCGCGTGGTCAGTCCATTTGGCCGCCTATTTCTTCACTGTCAGTCTACGACTGTGATTTTATTATTATTATTATTATTATTATTATTATTATTATTATTATTATTATTATTATTTATTCTACTTTTAATGTTAAGTCCGCATTAAAGGATTCCCATTGTTATGGTAAAGTTTTCAAATCAATAGATTTCACACTTGATGGACACGCTCAGTTTTGTTGTGAGGGACGTCAGCTCTGATGCCACGCGGTCTTGCAAAAATAAAATGGTGCTGCAAAAACCTAACAAGGACGTTTGAAGCAGAAATTTCACAAAAGTAAAGCTAATCGTATCAAGCAGATACGATCTTATTCTTTGCTATGCCGTGTCTATGTTTGTTTCTGTCTGTATGACGGTATTTATAAAGTAAAAGTTTTAAGTTTCTTAATTGAAGGTGTTCCTCAAAAGTGGGCATGGCGTACTATGCAGCGACCAGCCAGAAGGTTTCCATTGGTGATGGATGTAACTTCGTGCCGACCATAATCCACGAGCTACTCCACGCTGTTGGTAAGATTCTCTCCTTGGCCGTCTATTCAGCAACAACTCCTTTTCTAAAGTTATAGGCTAACAATTTTTTTTTATAGAAACCTAACTAGGGGAAGAGAACGGTGCTATACCATGCAGCTTCCGAACGGAAAGTATATAAGATAGTATCACATCTGTAATATTAAGTTTATATCGTTTTATGCTGTTTTTTATGTAAACAATTTTATCTTTTTAGCTTTTAAATTTATGTATTTTATTATTCTATTCATTTTATAATATATGATATTATATTGCTGTTTTTGTTATTGTTGTTGTTGTTATTGGTATTAAAAAACGTTTTCGACCGTGCGTAACAACAGTACACTGTCTAAACTTTTACTTTTTGAATGACGGTTGATGAGTTCTCATGTTTTAGTACTTACTTGCTCTTCCATGCAGAGTTTCATCAACGGAAACCTACCAAATGAATTACCAATTCTGTTCCAAACAGGTTGTTTTTTAATTCTAGCCCATAGTTATAGCGTAGTGTAACTGATACATGGCATACAAAAGTTCCGAGTCTGAAAACTTTTTACTTAATATTTTCAATGAGCCAAATGAGGAATCGTTGTTTTTTAAAAATCCTTTTCATACACTACTGCTGTAGTCAAAATATAATAACTAGCTCAAGGTGCGGAAGAAGATGAGGATAATAACACGTAAAACTGAATTATGGCCACGGGTGCGTGTGGATCTAGAAGCAGAACTAGGAATCTTGAGCAATTTGTGAGCGATTCTGAGTCTGATTCTAAAAGTCATTTAAATGGGAATTTCGAGTGCAGTGACCCAGGCAACCTGACGCTTCCCCCCGCCACCCTCCCCTCCCCGTTATACGTGATACGTTCCTAGTAGAAGTTATTGCAGTCATGGAAATTGACAGTATTCTCGCTTCCAGGATTTTTTCACGAACAAGCTCGCTCGGATCGCAATAAATTTGTCGAGGTCAAGTGGGAAAATATTTTGGACGGTAATGTATACAAAAGTTTTAATTTTTTTAAAAAGTTTAGAAGTCAGAGTTAACCAATTATTCCACCACAACACCTTTCGGTTCAAACATGATACTTATTAAATCCTACCCAGCCGGACTGTGGGGATTATTTTTCATATCAGATTTTTCGATTACACCTTAACCAAAGGATGCGTATAGCCAGTAAGTCCCAGGCCTTTTTAATCATCCTTGCCATAGCTTGTGAAGTGGTAAACGGCAAAATACACTTGAACTTAAACCTGAACTACCGTAAATGATCTATTTAACGCCCTGGGCGTTTGTGTAATTTTAAGGGCTTTTCGGGGGTGTTTAATAGATAAGAGGCGTTTATTGGGGAGAACCTTTTTTTTACAATCGATATTTTACATTTCGTAGTATCGATATTTTACACAACAAAACTATTGCGATTAGTGCAGTTTAACAAAACAATGTCAAGTAAATGTTGCAACAGTCTGCGATCCTCGTGTAATATTCCGCAAATAAGTGAACAAAACATGTTACACAAAATCAAATGTCTAATAAACGCCCCCTTTGGGGAGGCGTTTATTAGATACGGGGCGTTTAATAGAGAGTGGGCGTTAAGTAAATCATTTACGGTAACCAAAGAACGACGGAAATCACATTAGTTCTAAAGAACCCTGTGATATGTGTATATACCGTTTATGTCTCTACCTGTTTTGCAGGTTACTCTGACCAATTTGACAAGTACAGTTGGAAAACAATAGACATGCTTGGCAAAAACTACGATTTCAAGTCTGTTATGCATTACGATAGAAGAGCTTTTACTAAAAATGGCGAGCCAACTATAGTCGCCATTCACGATCCGAACATGGAGTTTAAAACTGCAGGCGGGCTCCTTAGTCCCTTGGATATTGTTGAAGTCAACGCGTTGTACAACTGTAAGCGTAAGTATTTTCCGTAACGATTAATGGCGTCCGTGCATTTTGGACGATAAAATATTGTGATACAGAGTAACAATCACATACATCTACTGAGGGACTCATCTAAAGTAGGCTTCATCTAAGAACTACGTTAAAGTGGTTAAAATATTATTTCACCCTATTGATGTTATTACACTGAAAATGTGCTGTGGCTCTGTCACGCCATCAATTTGTGATTACTCGATGTACCTACGTCGGTATATATATTCCCAAGCTAGATATACGAAAACAAATTATGAGTGAATTAAGTGAGCTTGGAGACGAGAAAGTTTCTGCGCTTTACAATTGCAACGGTCAAGATCTTCAAATATCCCGAAAACGTTTTTGGCTCAAAAGTTGCCCACTGCCGGCGGTGGCCAGCTGAACAGGGAACGTAATGAGATATTTCAAAGCACAGTAACTTAATCTCACGATTATTTGACAAATCGCGAGACCCAGCTGCCACGGTAATTTAAAGATTGCGCAATGTTATGTTCATAGCTCAAACGAGGTCGGGGACCCCCCTTTTTTCTTACGTCTTTTGCATTCCCTTATGCAATATGTGGACAAAGTTTGAAAAAAAATCTATGAGCGGATTTTTTTCAGGGGAATGACCTTAAAAAACATTCTACTTTCCGCTGAGGTTTTACCGCACAAGTCTCTGCGAAAGCACTTACCACTGGTTACAATTTTGTTGTAATTCATTATTCTTTAACCACGCACAAGCTGTCTGCAAAAAGAAAACGGATGTATTACCTGAGTTGCGTTTTTGCTTTAACGGCTGACATCTTATGAGTACTCATTCCACAAAACCGGTAAAAAAACCCGCCGTTGGTTCTCTGACGTGATTCCATGAACATCCGGCCCCACCCAAAAACATCGACACAGTTTCAGCACGATCGTCTTGCGGGTCAACGATAGGCTTTATGAGAATAGCAGGGTATAAAGCATCAGGCTGGTGAAAACTAATCGCTTTTGCAGTTTACTGCCTGCAACTAGTTTGCACGTTATAGTGAAACATTTAGTATCAAAACACTCTATTGACTAAAACATGGTACTTTTTGATCATTTAAGGCAGCTGATCGCGATAATAAGAGTTAGTGCTATTTGAGCTACTATAACTGTGTTCTAATGTTACAGACAAATGATTTGTAATTAAAGCTTTTCAGTTTGGTCTCTTTAGGAAGCACGTTCGGTTGGTCGCAGTGGTCAGGGTTCACGCCGTGTGACGACAAGTGCAACAGATATCGGGAAAGGTTCTGTTACCACTCGGGAAACATTCAGTCGTGTGGCGGCAACGTCAACGCGTACGGTATTGAGAAACAAACGGAAAAATGCAAAAAGGGCACATGTCCAGGTCCGTGCTGTTAATGTTGTTTCATTTGTTTTTGGTCTCTTTATTTAGTTTCAGCTTTAAACGATTTGCTTTTTTAGTAGTATAATACAAAAGCAGGTATGACATTTTGCGCAAAAAGCAAGCACAAAAAAAATCAGCATAACGATCGGGGAACACGATATTGTTGTTAAGGCCGTAAGGCTCCTGTGTCAACAGACTGTCTTGATAAAAAAAATATAAAAGGAAGAACTGATAAGGACTTGGGTCGTCGTCATGCTCAGAGTAAGTCTGTTGGGCTTTGTTATTGACGAGGTCTGCCAGGTTTATTTGGGCATTCTTTGGCCAGTTAACCAAATCCAAAAATCTAAATAAAAGATAGTATTTACTGTCGGTAGCGGAGCAAAGAGTATACATTACCCACTATGTAAACCCCAATTAAAATTATACTTACCAACCGAACAATGTGCATTTTTGTTTTTTTACAGCTCCAGTAGACGGACACTGGAGTCGCTGGAGTGACTGGACGCAATGTGACGCAAAATGCGACGACGGATTTCGAACACGATTTCGAAAGTGTGACAATCCGAAACCGATGCATGGAGGAAAATATTGTGTTGGCAAGGAATCAGACAAGGATGTTTGTGTTACCAACAGGTGTCATTTAGGTAATAAATACTTAGTGCTATCAGCATGCAACATCGAGATAGAGATTTCTTTAGCAGTGTCAACAAATGCGATATCTGTAAGAGGAGCATTATTATCAAGTGCCATCCGGATAGGGGCTCTATAAGCAATATCAGTAAGTGTCATGTAGGGACTCTTTTTGCATTATCAATTGGTAGTTGATACCGTATCATCCAGCTGCGGACGTCTTTAGCATCATCAGCAGATGCTATCTAAAATAATAATAATAATAATAATAATAACAATCATGGTAACAACAATATTTATTATTATTATTATTATTATTATTATTATTATTATTATTATTATTATTATTATTATTATTATTGTTGTTGTTGTT
>JAOBYE010516417.1:0-13044 GCA_025403585.1 Parazoanthus swiftii
AATGCTGCCATCACTCGCAATACCGTTAAGTAACCGGTGGAAATCTTGAAATAGGCACCCGTCCGTCCTGTCTTGTTCAATTCTAGCAGCCACCAAAAAACTTGAAACTCGCAGCCACAGACAGGATTGTTTTTACGTAATTCCAAAACAATTAGTAAGTGGGTTTGATACGACACTTACATGTGTCCAACAGGGCCAATGCCCTCATGTCTGAACTACTTAATTTACTACTATAATTTATTTTTTTTAAAAATTCTTTTATATAATCATATTTATTGCTAGAGAAAAAGTTGATATGGTACAAACCTAATACTGACGATTGGTCTGACTTTATAACTATATTTATTGCTGTAGATATCAGTGTTCGACTGGTGGGCGGGACCAATTCATACACTGGAAATGTAGAAGTGCTATACAACAACCGCTGGCTCAAGTTGTGTGGCAGCGTGTGGAGAAAGGAAAGCGCTGACGTGGTTTGCAGACAGCTTGGGTACCCCGGAGCTCTGTTGTCAATGAATGACTACGACTTTGCAGGACAAACACGCGTGACAAGCTGTTTCTTCTGTCGGCAAAGGTATCAAATGTTACGAATAAACAGTTTGCGTTGCCATGGAGGAGAAAAGTCGCTGGCCCTTTGTCCTCATGCGGGATACGCCCAAAGTAGTTTCTGCTTTAACGCACCCGCGGGAGTGGTTTGTCGGACCTCGCCAGACGGCGGTGACTCTTTACAGGGCATCCGATTAACAGGCGCACTTGTTGCTGGGGCTGGTCGAGTAGAGCTGAAATACGCTGGGATTTGGGGAACGATTTGCTCTTCAAATTGGGAAACAAACGCTGATGTTATCTGTCGACAATTGGGCTACAAAAAGGCGGTCGTAGCCCTTCGTTTTTCTTTAGATCGACAGAATTCAGGGCCGATATGGCTGAGTGGCTTGAAATGCAACGGAAGTGAAGACTCAATTACGGACTGCAGTGGCTCGGGTTTGGGAAACACCGACATTTTCGGTTGCGGTTTTAGAGCCTCGGATCCCAGTGTTGTGTGCGGGAATAATACTGCAACAAGTAAGACAACGAGCGTTCCTCCATGTGCGAACTATGGGTGTAAATGTGTGTGTGTGCGTTAATCCGTGTTTGTTTGCTTGTGTGTGTGTATATATTTGTGTGTGCAGTTGTAAGAATTCATACAAGGAAAAAGATCCCGTGAAGACGGTAACTAGCTTCACTAGTTTAGTCACTGCTTTTAAAAGCGCTTTCTCAACTTCCTAATATCTTGAAAGAACTAGCTATTTACCGGAGAGTTTTAAGAAAGCAATACGGCTATTTTAATAGTAAGAGACTGAAACAGCATATTCTTGTTGCTCTTAACATTTATTAGACGAACGTGATGGAGAAAAGTATTCTTGTGTTACTTTGAAAGTACAGAAAGAAATAATTTTGATAATGGTAGGCTAACAATGTTGTTGTTGTTGTTACGTGTTGAAAGTAATAACAAACTTGACTCTTGTTCACTCTCAACAGGTATAGGCATCCGACTCGCGGGCCGAAACAGACCGGGAAACTACGCTGGCCGAGTTGAAATGAACCTGGCGGGCCTGTGGGGCACATTACGTCATAGTGCAGTGGATTTTAGAGCAGCAAACGTGTTATGCCGCATGGCAGGCTACAGTCTAGGAGCAGTGGCTGTTTACACCAACGCAAAGTATGGACCTGGGGCTGGTGTCACTTGGTTAACACAAACTAAGTGTACGGGTCAAGAGACATCAATATTGGACTGTCCCGGGCTGCAGTGGAGTCGCGATCAGGCAGCTTTCAATCACGGACAGGACGCAGGCATTGAGTGCAAAAGACCTGGCGTCTCATACAAAGGTAGTTTGCATTTCCAAGTGTACCTCTGTAACTATGTTAGTAACTTAGTGAATGTTGTCTAACCCAATGGCATTACGTTGGTTCCCAGCCAGAATCAAACGCTGTTAAGGATTCCTTAGTGTTTCATCAAACCCGGTCAGAAACAGAATTTTCTATGAGAATGCCTTAGTAATCCAGCAAATCAGTTATATCTAATACAGCAGCACTTAATTAGTTTCCGGTCGGAAAGAAATCTCCTGTACGAATGCTTTGGCCAATGTGTGAGCACAGATATTTTCACTGGTTGGTTTTATATGCATTTCGTGTTTTGTGCAACCAACAAAAGTGTCAAGGCCAACCAACAAAAGAAAATAATACAAAACAAAAACCCACAACAAAGAAGCTGGCTGAGTTTCATAGCCATTTCGCTCTTTTACTATGGTTCATCCCAGTCAACCTATCTTTTTAAAAGAAATCACTCTTAGTTTTTGAGTGTTTCTAACGCGTCAAGACACGCCAGCATTCATTAGGTGTTGTTCTGATGATAATACTGGACGGACACGCTTTGTGGCTTTGCGTATTGTTCGGTGTTTTCGCCAGCTATCTAACGTTATCTCAAAGTAAGGTTAACAGTGCTTGTTGGGAACGTCTTTTGGCAGATAATGACCGGAATTCCAAGTAGTTTTGGCGTCGTTTTGTGTTTACAAATTTGTCTTTACGAGTTCTGTTTTATCTGTCTTGGTGAACACGGCCAAATTTGCATCAAAGGACAATGGCTAATGGTCCCAGGGACGCCTTAAGGCAAAAGACTCCACAAAATAACCAGGAACCGAATTCTCGGAGTTTCTAGCAAAAATCCCATGCACTATCGAAGCAACCAATCTGAAACTTCTATAGTCCACTTTTACAAACATCCAACAAGTATCGTACGGACATTTTTCACTCCTACGGGAAACCATCCTTTGCCGAGAGTAGTTTCTGCTTTAACGCACTCGCGGGAGTGGTTTGTCGGACCTCGCCAGACGGCGGTGACTCTTTACAGGGCATCCGATTAACAGGCGCACCTGTTGCTGGGGCTGGTCGAGTAAAGCAACAAGTGTCGTACGAATATTTTTCGCTCCTACGGGAAACCACCCTTTGCCCTCGCTGTTATCTTGTACGCTACCTTGGTGAAACTGAAACATTTACCTGAACAAATCAGGTTTTAATAAATAATAAATTATAAACCAGATCTTATTTCGTTTGTACACAACGTTTCGGCCATTCTGCAGGTAGATGATTGATTGTCACGTGAAACAACCGTATGTGATTAACCAGTTTCTTTTTACTGTATCTATCAACTGCATTATCAGTTTCTGCAAATGTTTCGATTCTGCAGACTGAAACAAAACAAGAAACGCACATGCACTTCATTCCATACTCTTGTACTTGTTAAGAGTTTAGCAAATCTATTACTCTTTTATATAGACACCGAGCTTCGACTGGTCCAAGGTCCGACAAAAACATCAGGCTATGTGGAAAGAAAAGTTAACAACAGCTGGGTATCTGTGTGCGACAGATACTGGAACAAGAAAAATGCTGACGTGGCGTGCCGCCAGATGGGTTTCAGTGACAGCCTTGCTGGCGAACAATATTCCGAATTTCAATGGAATTATACACAGAGTGGAACTGATAACGGGGCGGCGTTCAACGGCATTCAGTGCAAGGGGTACGAGTCTTCAATAGATCAGTGTCCTCGAGGAGAACAGAATTTGGTCAATCCGAACTACTGCAGAAGATATCGGGCAGCGGTCGTATGCAGACCTCCTGGATTCAATATGACAGGTGAGTATCCGACCACAGATTTGGTATATGTAATTGTTTACATAGCCATGAATAAAACATAAACTTTTAAATAGCAGAGTTCACAGAATAAACGACTATGGCTCAGTTAGTGCTCAGTAAAAGTTACCGAGTACTTTTCGAGTCACGAGGTTTGAAAAGTTCCAATATACAAACAGTATATGGTTGGGTGGGAAAAGCCATATAAATCTCAATAAATTTGACATTTTTAATCACTCATTGTAAGAACCCGCGTAAAAAAGAAATCTGCGATGGTCTTTCAATTTGTGGAACTCTGTTTATTTAAGCTGGAATTTGAATCTTTTCATTTTATGCTATTGGTAAAATGTAAACAAAACGAATCATATCGATTTCCATCATACTTACGTGCTATATAAACTGTGCATTAATATCATTATGGTAATTTTAGCGCTTATTTTTATTGTTATCATTATCATTATCATTATCGTTATCATTGTTGTTGTTGTTACTGATGATGTTGTTGTTGAAATAATAGAATACAATTTCTCTTTTAAGAGTTTCAAAAATTGCAATTTTGTTGTTTCTCTCATTTTTTTGTTGTTGTAGCATTCATTCCACTTCATGTGAGTTGGTTTTTATTACTTTATCAAATAATATACGAATTGTTGTGAAAACTAGAGACTAAAGTATACGCTGTTTCAGTCAATTTTAAAATAGTTACTGATCAGATGGTAAGGCTCGATGTAGCTTCTTGTCCTTCTGTTTTTGACGGTACACTAGCACACAGAAAAACACCGAGTTTGGGCTTTGGGCCATTGGTCCAGATCCCAGGACAAAGACGGGGGCCGATGCAACCTTCCAGCGATCTGGACCAGACTGATCAGATCACGCGTAATGTGACCTGTTCAATCACTGTCACTACTACTACTACTACTACTACTACTACTACTATTACTACTCATCGTCATATGTGATAATTCTATGTTTAAGATATGCAAATTCGTTTGGGAGAAAACATCGGCGGAGCTGTTGGCCGTGTGGAGATCCGTTACGGCGGAGTCTGGGGCAGACTATGTGGAAATTTTTATTTTCCAAAATCGCAAGCAGATGTAGTTTGTCGAACACTTGGCTTCAAGGATGCTATAACATCATTTAGTAACAACAATTGGTATGGCCAAGGAACGGGACCCCTATGGCCCATTCAATTTACATGTACTGGAGGAGAACACGTTCTTACGCAATGCCACAGGAATCCCCTAACCATTTGTTACTCGCCCGCTTACGTATTATGTAGAACAAACTCTACATCAGGTAGGATTATACAAGGTTTGATTAATTATGTTTTTACTACGACCTCCAACATAGTTCGTACTTATATAAACATGAAATTTGTTAAATAATAATTAGTTAACCTGAATTTTTTTGAGCAAATGTTTATTGGGGGGAAAAGTAGAATCCGGGACAAAGTTGGTTCAGTATAAAGCGTTATCTAAGGATGACTATTACTAACAGACAAGGAGCTGTGTATGACAGAATTCCCTTCTTTTTTGGATTGCTTATTATGAAAAATAACGCCACTAGCTGGTGGACTAACGTACAATATAAGAATTTTGGATATGAAATCACTAGATGTCACGAATCTGCAAAGGTCTATATAATAGGTTTTGATAAAGACTGTCTTTTTTATTTTTAGACATTGACGTCAGACTCACTAATAGCCCAGACAATTATAGCGGCCGTGTGGAGATCAAATACGCAGGAACCTGGGGAACAATATCAGATATTAACTGGGATATCAGAGATGGACACGTGATTTGCAAACAACTTGGTTTTAAAGGAGCTGTTGGTGTTTACACGCAAGCGAGATACGGTCAGGGAAAAGGGCCAATCTGGATATCCAGTGCGAACTGTAATGGAAATGAGACCAGATTTGTAGATTGTCTTTCTTCTTCTTGGGAAAACTCAATTTCCACATTCAATAGACATTCCAGAGATGCTAGTGTTGTTTGTAGCAACGGTAGCAACGAACCAAGTGAGTCTGATCATATCTCGCCAACGCTTTTCTGTACAGTCCTGACTTCAACATTGGTTTTGCGTGCACAATTTTGTTTGAGAATTATTTTCTATCTCTGAACTTCTGCAGTTGCCTTTATGGCCAAGCTTTTATAGTTTGTTACACACATTGCGAGAGAGGTGGCACCTGCTGCAGATATACGATAACGAAAACCTAGAATGAAAATCCAGTTAAGACAACAACTTACCGTGCAAACGAGACATCTTAGTATTAAACGACAGTCTTGTCAAACAAGTACAATATCATATCACGTAATGTTCAATAAGCTTTGAATACGTCAATCACAACGCAAAGAATTTTTCTCAACAAATCGAATGTGCTCCAGATTCCAAAGTGCTTGTAAACTATTTTATGTAATAATTAAGCCGGAAGATAAAAAAAACGGACTTAGATCAACTTGTGGTTTTAGCAAATCACAACGTGCATAGTAAGAAATTGTGTTGTGTTGTGTTGCGATGTTTCTTTGTGTCTTTACGAGTTTCATTTTCCATTTAATAACTCCTTTGATGCTTGCTCAACGCAGTTGTAAAATACTTGCGCTATCATATTTGTTATTTTGTTCTGGCGTTATTGCAGATGTAAAGCTCCGCCTGGTTGGCTCCAAACAAAACAACAGTGGAACTGTAGAAGTAGCATATAACGGAGTCTGGGGACAAGTTTGCCTTGAATCCCGTTTCTCAGGGGGACGCATCGAGGCAGACGTGGTGTGCAGGGAACTGGGTTTTTCCCAGGGTGCACTGGCGTCGTATCGTGATACTCGCTTTATTAGTACATCTTCTCGGAATGCTGCGATGGTTGGTGTTAAGTGCGGAGGTTTCGAGAGTTCAATATCCCAGTGTGCTTTTCGGGGATGGTGGAGACCTTCTCGCTTTTACAGATGCCCAACCTCACAAAAGCTTGGCGTTATATGCAAAACAGGGAACTCTTCCCTGGATGGTAAGCAAAATCAATTTTTGTGCAGTTGGCTGTAAGTATACAGCAACACGCCTTTTTGTCAAATGAGTGCAAGCGTCTACTTACGAGGCAAACTTCAATTGATAAATTTTGTTAAATTACTCGAAACTAACATCATTTCGTTGCCACACAAACCTTGAGCCACTTGCGTAAATTTTTGTTTGCTCTAATGTTGAACGTTGATCCTAAGGATTTCTTAACGTTTAATGTCTTACGTTTTTCTACAGGGTTTTCTAGTGTTTAACGTTCTACGTAGTTGTACTGATTGCCTGACGTTGTGGCATAGGATTTCCTAACGTTTAACGTCTGACTATATTGCATAGGATTTCCTAATGTTTGACGTCCAATCTTGTTGCATATGATTTCCTAATGTTTAACGTGTGATCTTGTTGCATAGGATTTCCTAATGTTTAACGTGTGACCTTGTTGCATAGGATTTCCTAATGTTTAACGTGTGATCTTGTTGCATAGGATTTCCTAATGTTTAACGTGTGATCTTGTTGCATAGGATTTCCTAATGTTTAAAATCTGAAGCTCTTTCATACGATCTCGTAATGTTCAACGCCAAACGTTGCTTAATAGGATTTCCTTGTGTTTAACGTCTAACATTGCTGCAAAGATTTTCTATGGCTTAAACGTTTGAGGTTTAGTGCATAGGACTTATTAATGTTTAACGCCTGACATTGTTGCTTAGGATTGTCAATGTTTACCTAACTACAGTTCCGACGTACGGTCTTAACAAATACAACAGGACCCTACAGATAGACATGTTTGCTTAAGTAAAATGGCGCAATGGCAGCTTTAATAACTTCGGAACCCGGATAAACTCCTTAAGTTTTGAAAATAAGCACAAGGAAAACTGATCACTTAACATTAATGCTTTGTGCGACCTATACTAATACAATATATGTTAACACAGCTCGTTTTCCTTTGTAAGTGGAGTTAAAACAAAACTAAAACAGGAAAATCTCTATTTCTTAAAGAGTTTGAAACTTTGAGCGTCAAAAGCCAGTTCGGATTGCTTGAAATATTGTTTTCCTCTTAACAGCGGCTCCTTAGTACACTTTATCTTGAAGGCAATACGTTCCAAGGGTATATTTTGCAAAACTCTCTGTGCATATGTCGCAAGTTAGTCTTCGACTTACCGGAGCCGTAACGCAACAGTTGCGATTGTGGGAACCAAAACTGACTTGCGACACGTGCACAAAGTCGAGTTGCACAGTTGATGGGAAAGGCGTCAGACATCTCTTCAGTCTCACGGATCAGTTCCAGTCTTCAAAAAAATGTGTTTATCTTAAACTTGAAATATACCAACAAAACCCTGTTTCCCATATGTAGAGATCCTCATTTTTCTACGATAATCAGTGAAGTATTTTACTTTTCTCCAAGAACCGCACTTTTTCCAACTTTTAGAACAAGTTTAAAAGATCCAAGTAGGGTGGTAAATTGAAGAAGACATTAGAAACATGTTTATAGTAACATAAGCTACTAGAAAGCTTTTGGGAAAACGTGGAAAGTGAACACGTATTTTAAATGACTTTGCAGAACAATCTACCTTTTTAGTCACAATTTAGTCAGAAAATGAGCCATTTTCATCATTAACTGCTCCTCAGAACCCAAGATTCGTCTGAGTGGGACCCGCTCATCTCATGCGGGAAGAATTGAGATTCAAATCGGGGGGGTGTGGGGCCGAGTTTGCTCGGATGGATGGAGTAAATTGGATGCTGATGTAGCATGCCGATGGCTTGGGTTCCCTGGGGCACATCTACAGTTTGGGTGGCCTATGTTTGGCACTGGTAGCGGCCCTGTCTTGCTGTCTCGGGTAAGCTGTAGAGGTAACGAATCGACGCTTTTGGAGTGCTCACACCAGCTTAGCCGTTCATCCTGTTTCAGAAGGGATGTTGGAGTTGTGTGCAGGTCAAACGAAACCGAGTGTAAGTTTCGTCTCAGCGTTGTTAGTAGTTGAGAATTAAACCTGTTATGACCTTCGGATTTACCGAGGCAAAATAAAACGTCTTTGTTCGTTTATGTGTCAAGCAAACTGTGTACATCATAGATGAGACACAGTTTCATTCGCCTTCTTTGCTCTGTTCTAGCTTGTGTTTTACAATATGTATAGGTTGAAAACTGTATCTGTTATTTGGAAAGCTTTAAAATATCCTTATGTTTAGAACTGTGTCGTCTCTCGTGTTTAAACTCCTTTAGGCTGGGTGCGTTCAACCGACCATTTTACAGAGTAGCAATAAGAGTGGAACAAAATCTTCTATCTCTTCACTTGAGAAGCTCGCTTCTTAGTTCGAAATATATAAAACAAACTTTAGGCCGTAAACTTGCCTTAATCCTTTACTCGTATTGCTTGTTTTTTTATTATAAATTCGCTGCAAATTTTTATAGAATTTTAGTTCAATTTAGAAAGTGCTACAATATGCCCTTTGCAGCCGGAGATCACATGGTAGAAAATACGCCAAACTGGAACGCAGCAGAGCTGTTATTTCCGAGAAGTGCTTTTTTCGGTTGAAACGGAGGGTCACAACTGTTATCATTGTAACTCGAGGCTTGAACTCTTAATGCAAGTTACTTAATTCAATGTTCAGTTGTAAACTGACGCTCGCACTATACAAAAGCATCACCCCTATATGGCAGCTATGTTACAATGAATGAAGTTTTCCCTTTGTTCTAGAATACAAATAATAAAGTTTGGCACAAAGTTCTTAACCGTCTTTTTATATTTAGTGCCGACAAAGTTTCGACTGGTCGGAGGACCGGTGCCGTTTGCAGGACGAGTGGAAATACGCTATGCGGGGATCTGGGGAACAATCAATGATAGAAATTTTGATTTCCGCGATGGCCAAGTGATTTGTCGTCTTCTTGGATATGCCGGGGTCACAGGTGTATTTGGAAATGCTAGATATGGGCGTGGTACCGGGCCTATCTGGTTGTCTAGAGTGCACTGTCTGGGAAACGAGACTACCATTGAGCAATGTCCTAACCCTGGATTTCCACAGTTCCGAACCTTCAATAGTCACCTGAACGATGTTAGTTTGGAGTGCAGAAGTGACAACACTTCTGTTGGTGAGTACATTTTGTGTGATGTGGGAGGGAGGATATTTGAACCTCAGTTTCTCACAATTACAGCTGGGCTCGTGGAGGTAGGTTACAATTTTGCGACTTTTTTTTTTATCAAAGGTGACTAATAATATTCTGCTCGTAAACAGGTTTAAGCGTTCGTCTCGTGGGATCACCCTCGCCACACGCGGGACGCGTGGAGGCGTACTATAAAGGACAGTGGGGTTCCATCTGCGACCGTTCTTGGGATATACAAGATGCACACGTGGTATGCCGCGAGCTTGGGTTTTCGCGCGCTCTGCTTCCTTTTTGCTGTGGAACGTTTGGAAGAGCAAGCGGGCCTATTTTGACCTCTGATGTTCGTTGTACGGGCCAGGAAAGTTCGCTGTCTCTCTGCACACACAGAGGGTTTGGTTTACCTACCCGGTGTAGCCATCGTCAGGATGCAGGTGTCATTTGTCAGCCTAATGATAACACTTCCTTGGGTGAGCTGAGTTCTGTGTTTTATTTCATGTTGAACTACGAACAATAAATCAATAAATCACCCTCATCATCAATATTGTTATCTTTATTGTGAACCTCAACCGCACAAAATATTCTCTTTTGAGCTTTCACTTAAGCTACTAGAAAAGCCTAAATACGTTGATCTATGAAAATAATGTTTGTAAAAGAGTTTCTTTTTCAAATTAAGTTGCCTTGATCCTTGTACGTCGAGTACAGATCAAAGGACATAGTTTTGGCGAGCGGCAGTTTTGTAAGAAAGGAAAGGGGAAAATGCTCCTTTTACAATCACTGGCACAAAGAAAGAAAATCGGAGGTAACATTTTGTTAAATTTTTAACTCTCTTAGCTTTGGAAGTCCGACTTGGACGGGCAAGCCTCACGCCATTGGCCGAGAACGCTGGCAGAGTCGAAATTCGTTTTATGGGAGTCTGGGGCACAGTTTGTCAAAAGGGGTGGAGCAAAAATGCCTCTGACGTCATTTGTCAGCAGCTGGGATATCCTGATGGAGCAATCACAGCAGTGTACAGTACAACACCCTTTGGGGGAGGTGGTAGTGGACCCATTTGGTTCTCGTACGTTAACTGCAGAGGGAAAGAAGACTCCATTTCGGTATTTAACATACTTTAAATATAACTTTCAGAGTTATCGTAACCAATTTTTTCCTAGCTCGTTGTCTGTTTTATCTCAGAATGACAAGTGCAAGATGTTTGAACAAAGTTTAAAGCAGCTATGTGAATGTCCACCATTGTCAGCTGTTTCTGCATCCACGCGTATATCTATGAAATATTCCTGCAGGTTTTCAGCCATTAAATCATCAACGTAACTAGCCCAAAATACAAAGTTGAACAATTTGTCTTTCATTTCTTCATCCTTTATGCATTCATTCGTCCATTCATATCAATTATTATGTTAATAACATAGAGGGCAAATTAAAATGTGAATTCGGACCCCAATTTTACCTGTAAATGGCTTCCGATTCAACTCCGATTTGAAATTTCTCATGTGCAATTACAAAATTGCTATGGCAACACGGTCACATGGTCACATGAGCGAAAAATGTAAGTGTTTACAATATGAAAAGCCTCTTGTTACCAAACTGACAGTGGAGATGAAGCGGATAAATCATGGCTTCAGTTTCAAAGTGACGGCGACGATTTCTATAAAATTGAAAGCCAGTTAAAACCCCCGCCAAAAACTTGCCGTACGTCGTTTCAATTTTTCCCGTCGACGGGAACACCTCGCTGACGTGCGCCACTGCACTGAAACTGCACGGATAATCGTCTTTTCGTTTATGTTTTTCTTGTACGTAAAACTTCAGGTGCCTGATGGTGAGAACTTCGCTTAAAGAATGAAGAAGTTTGATTAACCAAGAACTTGGTTAACAACTTTATACATTAAAGAGTTAAAACTCAATACGAAAACGACAGCTGACGATTTGTTAACTTGAGAGGGACGAAAGGCGTTGTGTTTTCTTTGTGGCTGTGGTCACGGAAAATCGTGCTACTAAAAGAAAAAAGAAACAACAACAGCACTTTATGTATTACAAGCCGTTAAGGTATGTTTTGCTCAAACACATTTATCCTGATTCTTCAAAGCCCACGCCGCTTGACGCTTTAAAAGTTTGTTATTTGAAAGATAAAAAAAAATTGTTCTCTATGTTGTTAAAAGGTAATCGAATTGGTCGTCGTCCAGTTTGGGAAAAAATCACTTGTCGTTTGGCTAAATTGAAAGAATTGCCCAAATCGGACTCGGCCCAAATCGATTACCTATTCTAATCGCACACTCTTGATTCTGAAATCACACACTAACCTTATGAGCTTTTGACAACGACGACAAAAAATGACAGAATAACACGCCCCACGATATCGACGTCAACAACAGCAATGACAGAGACAGCGACTAAGGCAATAACAATATCAACAACATTACGGCAGTCATAATGACAACAACAATGGCAACAACAGCCACAACAGTGACAACAATCACAATGTTAATAATTGATTGACTGAATGAATGGTTAAATGAGGATTGATTGAATGAATCGTTAATTAATTAATTGATGGATTGATTGATTGATTGATTGATTGATTGATTGATTAATTGATTGAAGGAATAAAAAAAGAAATAGGTGGGTAACAATATTAATCAATTAGTTCTGAAAACACTGCTGTTCGGAACTAATCAGATTTGTAGGAATCATTATTGATTTTAAGTTTAAAATCTTTTTCAAGCAACCAGTCAATTTTAACTAATAAATCAAACAAACAAATAATAATTTATGACGTATTCCACTTAGTTACTGAAATATACCGTCATTGTTACAACATAGAAATGTAGCCGTTTCGACTGGAGATTGAGCAATCGACTTTGCAACCATAATGATGATATCGGTGTTGTTTGTAAACCAAGGAATTTCACAACAGGTTTGTAATTACACATGTGTCATTTTTCTTAACTTTACCACTTTTTACATTGTCATGTGATTCTGTACAGTTCATCGTTGTTTTGAAGAAGTTTTTGGCTTTAAGTCAATCAACCAATAGAGTTTCATTTATTGAGCTGCATAGTCCGGCAGTTGTGTTGTTCGCTCTTCCAATCTCAAACTGTACTGTCGGAAGATTTATAAGTTGTGGTTGGCAGTATATTTCTTCACGACAAGGGTTTGGCTTTTCCGTCGTGTTTAATGGACGGAATCAAAAAAACAAGCATCAGACGGAGAAACTTAAGAGTCAATGTCTGTAAAAATCAAAATTCGTCCGTGTGTCGTCAAATTTCGGATTTCTTTATATTTTGCCTAAA
>JAOBYE010516528.1:0-13044 GCA_025403585.1 Parazoanthus swiftii
TCCATCCATCCATCCATCCATCCATCCATCCATCCATCCATCCATCCATCCATCCATCCATCCATCCATCCATCCATGCGTCCATCCATGCGTCCATCCATGCGTCCGTCCATGCGTCCATCCGTCCATCCAACCATCCATCCGTCCATCCAACCATCCATCCGTCCATATCTATCCATCCATCCATCCGTCCATCCATCCGTCCGTCCGTCCGTCCATGCATCTATCCATCCATCCATCTGTAAATCAGCTTGTCTTTCCATCTTTGTCTGCACGTCTGTGCATTTATTCACCTCGCCTCCCCCCCCCCCCCATTTTAGAGCGATTGTGAAGAGCACGATCCTTGTAACACATCACAAGGTTTACCTTAAGTAGCTGAATACTAATTGTGCACGTTTCTCTTGTCAGGTGAGGATGCGTGGAGATGGCAGACTCAGAACCCCGAAGGATTTGCGAAGGAGAGCTAGTCAAGGCCACCCTTGCTCATATTTTACAATTCCACCAAATTAATAAATCAAAGTGAATTTAAAATTTTATATTTAGCCGGTGTTACACTCCTGGCCAAGCCAGTCTCAAGCATACGAGTAAACAAGAGTAATAGAATGGACAATGCGGTGCAGTGGTTTGGTTGTCTGTAAATTACATTGCTACACCTCCCTCGATTCTAGAACATCCCACCATCCCTCTCTTTACTTTCGGTTTCTTTGTAGCTTTGTCTTAATCCTCATTTATCTTCCTTTCTTTGATCGTACCTTTTTTCGTTTAGTTTTCAAAAAGACTACCAGCTAAAATAAAATTAATAGCTAAAAAACTAAACAGCGTCTTTCCGCAGCTTCGGCCGAAATGTTTACTACCTGAACGTCGAGACTGCACCTGGGTCTTGTTCGTGTCACAATAATTATATGCAATAACATTTCCCTGTCAAAGATAGAATTCCTTCGTGGCACAGCAAGTTTATTTTTTTTTCACCTCCAAAATTTCTTACTTAACAAGCTTGATTCCAAATGAAAATAAGGTGAAGTGAAGGTAACCCGCAATAACCATAAGGGCTAATCTAGACGGGTTACCATTGAGTTAGAAAATTTTACAGTGGAGGTCAGGATTTGTTAAGGTGGCTCAAAACAGTTTTATAGTTTTCAATGCCACTGAACTTTGTGACATGCTTACTCGTTTGTAAAGGTAGATTATGCCCACTTGTTGATAGCTGGTGTTACTACAGTCTTTAGCCTTATCAACTCTCGCTTTGCCACAGAAACTTGTGACCATGGCAACTTGTCAAGGCCTCTAAATACCTTACTTTAGCATTAGATTGCGTTTTACACAAAAATTAGTCGGTGAATTTCTTTTTTATTTTAAAATTGTTTTGACATCAAAGCACACATTTAAGGAAATTTTCAAACATTTTTGTCAAGAGGTTTTGACGCCATCTTAATAATTAAAAAAATTAAGGTGGCGCTAAAGCTTCTTGACAGATTTTTTTTAAAAATTTCCCTAAATGTGTGCTTTGATGTCAAAACAATTTTGATGAAATAAAAAAGGAAGTTCGCCGACTACTTTTTGTGTAAAATGCAATCTAATGCTAAAAGTAGGATGTGTATTGATGTCTAGTGTTTTTAGGGACAAAAAATTCATTGAAATTATCTGGAAGATCACCTTTACTATACTGAAACATAAATTTGGCAGTGTATGTAAAGACAGTGTCGCAGAACTTGAAAAGGTTCGGTGCTTTAAAGATCGGAAAAGTATGGACGTGAAAATCTGATAAGGTTATAAATCGAGTAGCCTTTTTCTGCAGAGTAACTAAAGACAAAGTATTACTTTTGTAAGCGTTACCCCAAATTTGCACTTCTTAGCTAAGAAATGGGAATACAATTGAATAATAAACTTGACAGAGAATTTGACTTGGAATAAAGTGCCTAAGTTTGGAGAGGATGCCAATACTTTTCGATAGTTTTTTTGTAAGTTCATGTACACGAGCCTTCCAGTTGAGGTGACAGCCATTGCAACACCGATCGATTACTTATTTTTAAATTTGTTATACAATTTAATAAAAATTTTCTTTTCAAAAACAATTCCTTCGTGGCGCAGCGAATAAGTTCTGGTCAATAACCAAAACTTATGCCCAGCGCCACGAAGGAATTTCTATCTTTGACAAGAAAATTGTATTGCGTATAATTATCGTGAAAGGTGCAGTTGCAACGTTCAGATCAGTAAACATTACGCTCGAAGCTGCGGAAAGACACTGTTTAGTTTTTTGGCTTTTAGTTCACAAAAAACAAACATCTGTAGTTCCTACTTCGCACACTTTTGGTTTTGTAATTGAGGTCAAACAAAAGGCCAGCTCGCTTATAACTACTTAAACTAAATTCGAGTCAGTTTGTGCAACAACGATTTTGTATGGCACTAGACACTATGAACGATATGGTATGATATCTCATTTTCTTTTGTAGTGATAATGTTAAAAGTCCAAAACATAGCCTCTAAATATTGCTTAACAAATTCCTAATACAAACCTTTTCTCTGAATACAGCCGCTTTTGCAATACTAGTATTTGTTTCGACCTTACTGGTTTGACTCGTCGTCGAGAATTCTAGTACACGTGTTGTATCATTGGCAGCTCCCTCGCTCGGTTGACATAAAGTACATTATAGAACTCTACCGTGAATATTAGCAATGGATTTCTCTTATGACTACCTGAACAAAACTACTGAACTGAAGGAGTCGGAAGACAGTCTTCTGACTTAAATTCTTCTTCAACAAACCGAACTTGTTTTGGCGCTCGAAACCATCGATCGCCAGTTGGTACTACTATTAGAACATAGTTTTACCCTTACACTCACTGAACAAACTAACAGATTTCTCAAAAATAGTGCAAGCGAATGAACCAGCTGGAAGTTATGAAGCATTTTTTTTCCGTGCAGCCGGTCATGCAAACGAGGCTCCCGGGAATAAAAACTGCATAATGAGGGGTTACTCCGTAGACCGTGTGTGCGAATGTGCGCTCGTTAACCACAAAATTAAGTTTTAACCGAAACCAAAGCGGACTTGAATGCACGTATAAAGTCATTTATTCAGTTAAGAGCAACAACTATAACTCGTACGGAAGAGAGCTCTTCCTTATCGAAGACGTTCCCTGATAACCAAAAGTCATACGCTCTTTTTTTATTTAAGAACCAATAAAATTTTGCTCAGGCTCAATGTTCTTACTTTTTCGGCAATTTCAGCCTCAAAATTTTCTTATTTAGTTCTTAACGGCTGTGTTTTCCGTAGAGGGTAAAACTCGCTTAACATTTGGTAAGGTACTTTTGTAGACTGCTTTACAAGAAATGTGAAGTGCCTTTTGCTAATGCAGTTAAACATTGTACATTTGCATAAATATTTGATTCAGCCTTAGTTTGTTCTTTTTCGGGCAAACTCGGCCTCAATGTTCTTATTTTAATAAAAAAGAGTGTATTGAAAAATTGCATGGCGGCGAGCCTTCAGTTCCATCTCGCGTGCGCATACTGTGAACCTTAATCTTAACCACCATCAGATACCTACAGTCTCCGGCGTTAGATAGCAAGCTCTGCGCAGATCAGTCAGGAGACTGTATAGCCATTGAAGAAAATCCCACGAAAGAGCGAGGACAAAAAGTTCAACGTAAAAGTAGGGACTTAGCATTGTTCGGAGCCCAGTTAGTGCCATTTACGTTTCCTCATCAAATTTCTTGGCATGACTTTTTAAAACTTTTATGGCACGCGGCAAAGTGTTTCGGCACGTGTCAAAGTTTTTCGGCACGTGTCAAAATTTTTTGGCACTTGTTCAATTTTTTTTTTGCCGCCGAGGGCCAACTGCGCGAGACTGGGAACGACGACCGCCGAGATCACCGCCGCAACAAACGCGGGCTCAGACGCTTAGCATGTATGGAAAGGGTGAGTACTAAGTACTAAGTAGTTATGCATTCATTGACTTGAATATTCATTATTTGATTTTGCAAGAGATTAATTTGAAGAAATCATGCACTCAGCTAGAAAATTCCATCATATTACGAATGAATAAATTTTTCTTCTGTTGATTTGTCGAGAGACGTAAACTGCATGAACTGATGAAGCGATGAACAAACTTGCAAAGTATAAGCTAGTATGTTTTTAGTGCGAGGTAATGAGCTGATAACTCGTTGTTTTAACGTGTCATTTGGTCTGCTCGTTCAGTTTTTTAAATAATATATACATAAGAAATATGCAAAATAATCCGAATCGTCGGGGGGGAGGTGTTTACTCAACGGTGATGTTTGGGTGGGGACTTGCCGCCCGCGTTCTCAAATCCTGCTCCTGTCATGTTTATGACAAAAAAAATGTGAAATTGTGATCTTAAAAATTAAAGTGTAAAGTCACTAATCGAATGAGAGGTTTTTGAGACTTCCGTTTGAAAGTTCTCACCACAGGGACAGCAAAAATCTCAATTCTTTTTATTATGCAATAATCTTACCAACAAAAACTTGGGAGAATGATAGCTTGTCACTAGAAGACTTTTTTGTTCGCTATTACAGTAAACTGTTTAAGCAGAAGCCCTGAATAAAACAATCAAACAAAAGAACACCACTTAACTGGGAATTCTTTCCATTATTTATTTTTTGTTTGCATATCTAAATTTCTTACGGCACAAGTATTCTAAATTATTTATGAATGTTACAAGCACGCATTCTTATACTGGATTGTTTTTACTAAATTCCCTAACTTTGTGGATTAACAGGTATTCTAAAATAAACTGAACAAAAAGTAGATCAGCCTAAAATTGTCTTAGCCACCTTGACATCTTCATGCCAAGTTTTGTTGGCTGTAAACTGTTAACAGTACTGAAACAAATGTTTTAAAGTCTTGCTTTTGTAGTCAAACAAATTTATTCCATTCAATGGATTTGAGGCAAAAATATAAGTTATTGAGTCACACACCACATTCAAGTTTTGGTGCAGCAAGACTTGTGTAATTGTTTAAAATAAAATAAGAAAACAAAGCTAACAAAAAATTGTTATGCATACTGCTTCAAATTAAAGACTTTGTCCATTAAATTATGGCAATTGTAGTAATTCAGTTGCATGAGAGCTGTCAGGTATTGGAAGAATTTTGTTTATGACATGACTTGATCAGAATGAACTGTACAGTGTATACCCTGTACAAAAACAAAATCCAAATATTATTTGACACATTATTTTTCTCTTGCACAGGTATGTGACCACTTGATAGAGAGAGGACTTTCAGAAGATGTTGTTCTTAAGTTTCAGCTTGAAAAGGTAGGTTTTTAGCATCTGACACTGCTTTCTACTTGGTAGAGTACTCAATGTTTCTCTGAAAACTTTCCCTAATTCAAAATTAAAAGTAAAATGGATAAAATTATTAAGGCTATAAAAGTTAAAAGTTGTATAAAAACCAAAAAATGTATAAAAATCAAACTGATGATGACTTTTGAGTTACAAACATTTGGCTTTTATACAACTTTTAATTTTAAAACAGTCTTAGTAGTTTTATCCAAATATATGTTAACTTAATGATAGTTTTACCCCAGCTATTCACTTTTAATTAGTTAATTAATTGTCTTGCTCTATTAACATACTATTTTGGTATAACCCAGTAGAGATGAAGAGCAGTACACTTTTTTACTTCTTTAATTTTGTTTTGAGCACATTTTCTGTTTAAAAACATAGCTGTTATTTCCACTGGCAATATTTATACACTTGTGTAGATTCTTTTAATTTATACCATACCCCAAAAGACATAAGGTTATAATAATATAGTCAATTGTAACAATAGTAATAATAGGAACAATTATAATAACAATATTTAAGTGTAGTCATTGTTATTTTTATCAAAATCATTATTTTTATTATCATTTTTATTTAATTGTATTTATATTTTTTTTTTTTTTTGAAAAATCATGTACCCTGCTAACTACATTACTCTCTGATTACTTTATTGAGCTAACAATATCAGCGCTGTTCAATAAGATAAAAGTATAATTACAGCTCAATTGTTGGGTTTTCATGTGTCCACTTTGATTTTAAATGGATGTTTCAGCAATTCTACATGCTGACGATGAGTTACTGAAGGACATGGGATTAATAAAAGCTGGGGATAGAGTGAGTCTCAGAGGTTTCTGCAAATCCTGTAGTCTACCAGAAAATGAGCAAAGTGATGAAAAAAAGAGGAAAAGAAGACTTCTTGAAGCTTTTTTGGAAAAAAGAAAAGGAAGCCAGTCATCAGTCTAGCTCCTCTCAGAAAAGTACTTGAAGTAACCACACCTTCAAGACAAGAAAAAGTTAAAAATAAGATGGTGCACCTTGGGTGGAAGCATTACAACAAAGACTTGGACAGTTATGTCCTTGTACCACTGGCAAAGGGAGGAGGTACACAGCAAGTAAATGTACCATTGTCAACAACAAAATGGGATTTGATGAAGATGTGTAAAAATCTCTACATGTACTTCCCAGATGGAAAGTCTTGTTATGGAAAAGAGGAGGAGATGGCATTTGACTTAGCTAACTTCAAAGGAGACAGAATTAAAGTGACCATTACAGTTGATGGAATGGAACTCCCCTTCAGCATTAACAACTGCATTGCGGCACATAAAATGAAGAATGTGAGACTGTATTTGCAGACCAAAAAAATTTTTTGGCTATAGTAGTGATGAAGAAGATACTGATAATTTAGATAATTGTCCAGTAAATGCTGACAAAGTACAAAAACCTACTAAAGCATTGATTCCTTCAACAGAGGAAAGAGAGGAATTGTTGGAACAGGATAGAGAATGCCAAATGCTGGAAAATGAAGCAGTTGTAAGACGAGTGAACATTGTAGGGTGATTGATCCTTTCAACAAAAACAATGTAGAAAAACTTGCTTCAGCATTAATTGGCTCAACTGAAGAAAGACGGGCACTTCTGCTACAACAGGACAAGAGTTTCAAGAGTCCTTAAATGCAGACAAGCAAAAACTACACAAGGTGAGAATTCAGCATGCTAGGGCTGCTAGGGTTGTTCCTGAGCATGATGAGGACTTTGTTACTGTAAAAGTCAGGCACACTGCAATGGGGGTTGTTGCACGACGATTTCCATCCAATGCTAAAATGTTAGCTTATTATGATTGGGCAGGATCTCTCAGCCCAGAGACAGAGAACTTTTAACTGTGTGATCCATTTGGTGACACTTTGCTGTCAAGTAAAGAAAAATCAGATAAATGTACTATTTCTATGGTAGAGGCTTCACTAACCCCTTCAATGTCAGATTCAGACAATGAAATTCAATTTCACGGATTTGGAGAAACAAGCACTCGCAGTACAGCAACAATGTCTGACCATGAAACAAACAGCGAAGCTGATGGGAATAGAAGAAACAGAGGAGATGCCTTGCAGTAAGTTTTTCTGTGTGTATGTAGATCCCTGGCAGTCTCACATATAATTACATGTACTTTGCCTCCATTTACGGTACAGCAGCCAAGTCAAGGAATACAGGAAATGCATTCTTTCTTTTGTTTTTGTGTTTTGATAATGATATCAATTGGTGGTTAGGCAATCTTTAACCCAGTCAAATGATTCCGTACATGTGTGCTGATCAGTATTGTTACATTTCAATGCATTTTACTTGATTTATATTCTTATTTAAATTGATTGAATAAAGGGTACTAATGTACTATTTTTTGAATGGACCACTGTAAGTTTCTGGTAGAAGCTGCTAGAGTAGGCAATAGCCAACTTGGCTATTACCTCATCGACTATGTTAATATATACTACTAGAACAGTAGCTACTGCTTTGTAGCTACTGTTCTAGTTGTTTGATATACACTATATACTTGAAATCTAATTATGTGCTTTATTTTTCTTGATATCCTCTGTAGAATGGTGATGGGTGCAGAAGAAGATATACAGCTGGACAACGTCTATGCCTCTCTTCTCAACCCCACACCCCCACCTTGCTCACTTGATGACTCATTTGATGATAGCGATTGAGATGAAGATAACGCTGATGATGTAGAGTATCAACCTGCCGCAGTTACTTCCCAAGACAAAGACATCGCTGAAATATTAAACGAATTGGCCAAAGTTATTAATAATAGTTGTACATCAAAATTTAACATCTCACGAAACTTCATATGGGAAGAAACCAAACGGGCATTGTCACGTAAATCGTTCTCCCCTGCGAACAAAGTTTCTGTAAAATTTACTGACGATGTTGGTGCAAGTGAAGGAGCGGTTGATCTAGAAGGACCAATGAGAGAATTTTTCACTTCAGTAGTACAGTACATCCACGACTCCCAGTTGTTCTGTGGAGATGAGAATAATACGTTTCTGTCGTTTCAGTCTAATTGCCTTGATAATGACGATTATTTTCAAGCAGGAATAATTCTTGCTATGTCCATTGTGCATGGGGGACCTGGGCCACAGTTCTTCGCACCCTCAAAGTATGATGCCCTTGTTAATGATCTGTCTAAGGTAGTTATTCCTTTACAAAGTGTCTATGATGAAGATCTGCGGAAGTCCCTGCAAACTCTTCTAAGTTCTGCCACCCCACAAGAGGCCATGCAACACATGAACGAAGGTCACTTGCCGACCGTTCTTGACCTTGCAGGAACCCTGGCACCAGTGCGAGTGCTGGAAGATGTTGTCAAGATTGTAGACACCACTGCTCGATGGTTTGTCTTACAACGAGCCCAGCCAGCTCTGGATAGTTTTAAAAAGGGTCTCACAGCACTTGGAGTTCTTGAAGCCCTAAAGGAAAATCCTGGTTCCTTCCGTCCAGTATTTTGCAACCAACCAGAAGACATCACTGCAGAACACTTTGAACGGATTTTTACAGTTCAACTAAGTCCAATTGGTTCGAGCAAAGGAGTTGTGGAAAGCCTAGTGCTTTCCCGTTGGAGAGATTATTTGCAAGACATTGAAGAAGGTGATGACTCAATCACTTTGAATATTTAAGGAAATTTAATGGTATACACCAGGTGATATGTCAAATTCTAATTCCTTCATTTTTGTAATGATCCTTTATCTTGTTGCTTTGGTTGCTACTACCAGGCATTAAATAGATAGTTATGTTAATGTTACGAATTTTGAATCACTAAAGCTACGGTAATACGAGCAACAAAAACATGCAACTCATCTCGCAACATTGCTGCAAAACGAGTTGAACAGCGATGCAGCGCGTTTTTCATCCCCAGCACAAAACCTGCCTCTCGACAAAAAGTGTGTTGCGAGATGCTAACGTGTGTTCTACTTTTTGCAACAAAATCTCCAAATGCTGCGCGTTTTACCACTCCAAAGCAAATTTGTTTTACAACAGGTTTTCTTCCTGGCGCTCTTGATTGGCTGAGAATGTCGGTCATGTCACAGGACTCAAAGATCATTCGTGGTGCATAAACAAAGTGGCGAGTTTAAGCTTGCAAGTATTTTTATGCAGCTTTACATTTATGTTTGTGATCGTTTAAAAACTGTTTAGGTTGAGGTATACACCCTATTCATAAATGGCGGTTTTTTCATATTCTTTTGCTGTATTAAAACTAACCAAACTAGCCTCGTTCCTAAGTCAAAAAATCAAAAGAATATATTAACCTGAACGAGGCTAGTTGGCCTTATTTAGGTAGAGACAAAGGAATGTTAAAATTGCTGCTATTTATGAATAGGGTCTATATCGAGTAAAACAAATTGCCTTGTTTGTTATTTTTCAGTTCCCTTTGATTAGATGCATTAGTTTACAAGATTACAATAATATCGATTATGTTTATAAAATGTGAACTATTGTAACTGCATGTTATGTTTTTGCTGGAATGCCAATAAAAAATGTCCAGTTTCACAATCTTTTTTTGTCCATTTCTTGTACGTGCAAACATGCAAGCAAGGGGCATGATGAGTATACGGTTTTCTCCATAACACCGGTTACACTGAACCCACTCGTTTATTAACGAAAACGTATTCCGGTTACAAGGCCCAACAGCTCCCCCATCTTCGTTCTACCACTATTGTTTAGATGTGTGTTTGTAATTTCAACGTACAGTATTAAAGCTTGAAAAGGCATAAAACAATTTTTTTACATAACACGATAAGAATTAGTTGAACACGAAACTTGAATTATCGCTTGTGTTTGAAGCTATGAACGAAGTTAACAAAACTTGACAAAAGGTTTGACACAAAAGCTGTAAAAACAGCAAATGTATGACAGACAATCTCTTTACTACCAAATGCTCAGTAGCAGTTCATCATTTATAGTTGTTCGTATTTTAGTTCACAATTTTTACTGAAAAAAGGCGCTTTTAACCTATTTAACCAATTAGTAAAGGTTATTAGTCGGTATTTGTGGATGACTAGCCTTGCTCTTTTTACCATTTTTCAACGACCGACCGACCATACCTTGGCGATCCAAAACAACGGTAAACTGCAAAAGTGAGGAGGGTCTTACATTGGTGGAACACTTAAGCAAGAGCGATTTTTTTCAAATATGAACAGTAAAAAAAACTATGCAGTGTAGTGATACATGTCACGCGACAAACAGCTGTGCACATTTCACCACCATCATAAGGACAACATTGGGTGACAGGTTGGCTTTACTTGTAACCCAACGGGTCATGTCAGGAACTTCTGTATGTTGCTATATTTCCATTATATCATCTATTAAGGCAAAGAACAGAATCAAAGCATCAGTTGGTGTTCTGGTCGTTGTAAGACGTTTCTCGTCCATTATTAATGATACCAATTCAAAAAACTCCTCCGAGCAACCATGCTCTGGAGACCTGGTACAACACCCTTGCTCTGCAATCTCGATATCTTCAACTGAAATTGGAGTCATTAGATCTCTTGCTCCAGTCATATCAGGAAGGTAGTAGAGCAAATCTGGCCGCCCACTTGGGGAATCTTCATTCCTCGATGGTCTTATATTGTGCAAGTTCCACTGCATTGAAAACTTATGAAGTTCTTCACGTATGATAGGCATAAAGCAAAACTTAAGACATTCGACTTGTATGTCATCATCTTCCAGATAAAGTCCACTATCTCTCAGATCTTTGAAAAAACGAACCCACCAGTCCATACAACCTCTCCTTAGCATACCCCACCACGCCTCGATGCGTTGATTGGATGACGATTTTCCATATAAAAAACTTTGTTCTTCATCGTGCAAGAAGCGCTGTAAAAGATCCACGTGAACATTTTCTGTTCCACAGTCTCCCCATATTATTTTTGGAATCCCCCCCCCCCGATCGAATGCGCATGTCCGGCGAGTAGAGAGGACGTGTTTCCGAGTATCTCTGCGTAAGCTGATAAAACTGCCGTCAAACTAACTTGTTTAGCTTCTCAAATTTAATCAGCGAGTGCAGAAAACTTATATGAGTGGACCCACGACAAGAAACCGGGCCTCTAAATCCAAGGACTCAGCGAAATGAATGAAGCTAAACTCGACGAGATATTGAGCAAGATGAAGGAAATTTTGAAGTCGAAGGAACAGCAGGACAAAGCACTTAACAACATTTTGCAAAAATTTCAAAGCTTTGAAATAACACAGAAGACGACTAGTAGAGAAGTTGAAGAGTTGAAGGAGGGTCACAATTCATTAGAGGTCGACCTGCAGATAATAAAGACAAAAATGGAAGACAAAGTAAGTAAAACACAGAAGGAAGAAATGGAAGATAAGCTAGATGATTTAGAAAATCGATCTAAGCGGAATAACATTGTTATTTGGGGATTGAAAGAAAAGCTTGAGGGAACACAAGTGGAAAATTCCTGGCAGAGAGATTCCTCAAAAGTCACATGGGAATAAATGATGTTGAAGTCATGAGAGCGCACAGAACAAATATTCTGTCACCGAGATCCCGTCTCCCACACCGCCACAGCCTATCACCACCGAAACCGAGACCAATCCACGTATACCTACTGAGGTACACGGACAAAATTAGAATCCTCAAAGTAGCTGCAAGAAAACTGAAAGGAAACAACTTTATGGACTGCCAAATATATATATCGGACGATGTGAGCAAGAGAGTCCGAAGTAGAAGGGCGCAATTAAGAAGAGAGTATCTGCAACATTACAAAGAGAAGGAGAATGTCGAGTTCGCTTTCATCCCTTGGACTGTTCCAGCTCAAATTCTGTACAAGCTGTCTGGGGAAACAAAGCTTAAATCATTCCGGCTTACTCCAGGAGAGTTTGACAAGTGAACTTGAATGAAAGAAAACACTGAACAGTTTATGATCTGATAAATATTACATACAGAAATAGATATGAAATTTAACTCGAGGATAATTAATTTAGTGACGGTAGATTGTACTATTTTGTAATCAACAAACGTTTTGGATTAGAAAGGCTTCAGAGGTACTCGGCGAAAGCGCGTTTGGAATCGAAATGGTTGGTAAGTACGCTTTCGGCTTTATTATTGTGTGTGTTATCTGTGTGTTTAGTGTTGTTTTTTCTATAAATATTATGTTTAGTCTTCGCAATTTAGCCGTTCAGATTTTAAACTTTTGCAAATATGAGATTAAGTTGTTACGTATTAAAATGAGATTACTTCGTCCTTTTTTTCACAAGTACGTAAGGTTAATGAATATACTACAAAGTTATCATGTGTAATTTAGAAGGAAAACCAGAAAGCCTCAGACTGATTTCACTAAATGTAAGAGCAATCAACAATTTCCGAAAATGCAAAGCAATTTTCACTTGGAGTAAAAAACAAAAAGCGGATATTATTTTCCTGCAAGAGACACATTCCACAGAGGATAATGAGTCACAGTGGAAAAAAGAATGGGGTTCTCAAATTCTTTTCTCGCACGGAACCAATAGTGCAAGAGGTGTCGCTATCCTTTTCAAACGCGGGCTTGATATTAAAATTGACCATTGCCACAGGGATCCTAAAGGTAGATTCATTATGCTAAAAGCTGATATTAAAGAAGAAAAATATGTTCTGATTAATATCTACGGT
Source organism: Parazoanthus swiftii (assembly GCA_025403585.1). NCBI lineage: Eukaryota > Metazoa > Cnidaria > Anthozoa > Zoantharia > Parazoanthidae > Parazoanthus > Parazoanthus swiftii. The sequence continues at coordinate 12,923 of JAOBYE010516528.1, forward strand.
CCAAACACAGATAGAAAAGCTACTGAATTCTATCACACATTAAACAAGGCATTTAAACTATCAAAATCAATTTCATCTGAAGCATTCCTACAAAGCTTTCAGTTTAAAATACTAAATGACAT
>JAOBYE010516639.1:0-27915 GCA_025403585.1 Parazoanthus swiftii
AAATTCCCAGCAGGCAAAACGAACTTACGTCGGTTTGAAGTTAGGCGATTTTAAGAGAAAAAGTGGCCTTTTTTGTCCCGTTTCAGCTGGCACCTTTTGGAAAATCCAGCCAGATGGATGGATGGATGGATGGGATGGATGGGATGGATGGATGGATGGATGTACATTGTATAAGGTGGTTGATACATAGAGAGTGGCATAGGTGTTGTACATAGGTGTTGTACAAGCATATGTCACTTTAATCCAGTGATGTATAGATGTCTCACCAACTCATTTCATTGATTTCTTTTTACACTCTTAAGTCCTTTGGCGATGGAGAAAGGGTGACGTGTGCAGACCTGACCAGTTGGAAGCACACTGCCTTAACTCTGCACAATGGCGGCTTGAATCTTATCCTAACGTCGCTATCAAGTTTTCATGGACAGAGGCTGATTTCGGCGGAGATTCTTGTGTCTGAGCAGCCCTATTTAGGAGAACACTGCTCACCCAGATACTTGGGAAGGTGCTAGAAAAGGTGCATTAAACATTGCCTGTCCACCTCAGCTTGTTAGCTTACTGCGGCTAACGGCGGTTCACTCAAGCAGTAGCAAAACGTTTGCAAATGATCGAATTTCACTAAATATTTCCTGTTGGAATGTCAGAACTCTGCTGGATGATGAGTCATCTGGCCGTCCAGAACGTAGAACTGCTCTAGTCACCAGGGAGCTATAAAGGTTTAACATTGACATAGCGGCTCTCTATGAAACAAGACTTTCTGGCGAGGACCAGTTGACTGAAGACAAATCTGGGTTTACCTTGTTCTGGGTTGGTAAACCAAAAGGGGTAAAGCGAGAAGGAGGAGTTGGCTTTTCCATCAGAACCTCCCTTGCTGAACAAGTTGAACAACCGACATCTATCAAAGACCGTATCATGAAAATGAGGGTTCCACTCTCTTGTGGGCGTTATCTATCTATACTCTCAGTTTATGCTCCCACACTAGACGCCCCCCTGGAAACAAGCATATCATTTTATGAAGCTCTTCTTAATACAATTTCTTCCATCCCTAAGGATGACAAGTTAAAGATTCTTGGAGACTTTAATGCTCGGGTAGGAAAACACCATGCAACCTGGAATGCGATTGGTCGCTATGGTATTGGTCTTACACAAGGACCGCATAAAGACTGGTTTGATGAAAACGACCATAACATCAGCTGAAATACACTTGCGTATCCAGAAAGCATCTGTTGCCTTTGGAAAATTGGAAAAGAGAGTATGTTCTGATTGTACTATTTCTGTGAAGACTAAAATCAGCTTATATAGGTCATGTGTTGTGACAACTCTTCTGTATTCGTCCGAGACTTGGACGACGTATCGAAGGCATCTAGATTTCATCAGAAGTGTTTGCGGCGAATTCCTGGGATCAGCTGGCAAACTTGCACACCAGACACCGAGTTACTTCTCAGAGCTGAGTGCTTGAGCATCGATGCTCAAATAGTTTGTAATCAGATGCAATGGTCTAGACATGTGGTACGCATGGAAGACTCCCGCATTCCAAAACGTCTCTTTTATGGCCAACTGGTGCTAGTTCGTATGGGGGCTTCGGCGGCATGCAACCCAGGAAATGTCGAATGATAGGGTCTCTAGCATTTCCTGCATTCTGACAGCAAAATTAAACGGCTATGAACTTGCAGAAAATCGACAGTGCTGTAACCATAAAACACCCGAGGGTTATGTTGGTGGTGTATTAGACTCGTTTACTCAGCGTTAGCCTCGACTTGGTGTTAAATGTTCATAAATACCAATCTACTAACGAGCTATTTACAACTCTTTGTATTGTTGGAGGCTAATCGTTCTCGCTGGTATTTATGCATACTCAACACCGAGTCGAGGCTAACGCTGAGTAAACGAGTCTGCGTCATTGTAATCAGTGGCAATTACGAATACGAAACTGGACTATGGTCCATGCATTCCGTCATGATAGGCATTTTCCATCATTTAATAGTTCGAGCGTCAGTAAATCGATCACTCTTTCTCAGAAGATGTTTGCAGTAGCAGCTCAAATATGCATTTGTGGCAACTTTCTTCCCTGTAAAACAGAGGTCATTTGTATAAACTATATCCACAGGGCCGCAAAATAAAATGTCTGTTGTCATTATTATCCCAGCTGAGGATAATTATAACTACCGTGATTCTGATAAACTTAATTAGCATTTTATTTCAAAATGTTTTCTTTTTGTAGGGGCATTGACAAACTTTTTCAAGTCGGAGAAATTATTAAAAGGAGTTGTACATGTGATTTATGGCATACCATTAAACTGGCAAGCTGTTGTGGGATGGAGCACAAGATGCCCAGTCATGCTGGTGTCCGTCACATTTGCCTTTTTGCACTGGTGCGCATTTGGGTATGAAATGCACATTATTAAAAGACACTGGACAACAGGCAATGGCCCAAAAGAACCCACAGAAACTCTGGTGCTAACTGTGTCACTGGTTTTTTCTGGAGCTTTTTCTTACACTCTAGCTGTCGCATACTTTTACAATCCTAAAAACCGGTTTCTAGGTCCTTCAACAAGACTAGTTCCCAAATTTGCATTTATGCCGCGTGGCCAGCAAGAAAATATCGGACCTTCTGGTAAAGACTGGATTTACATGTACGTGTTCTTGTTCCTGGGTTCATTAAGTGTTGCAATGGTCTGTTACTGTGCTTTCGGCTTGGATGTGTTTTTTAACTTTCAAGGACTGCACAAATTCACTGCAAACATCACAAGTACCAACAGAGCAATATACTATGGAAACGTAACTCTTATATATTGGGGTTTTGAAGGAGTGGTAATCATTTGCTGTGTCTTTTATATCCTTTGCCGTGATATTATAAGACATATTGATCATACAGAGCGGCTTATACTATATGATGCAAGGGATTTCCGCACTGCTAGGAGTTACTACGAATGCTTGCTTCAGTATTCTGAAACAATGATCGGCTCAATGAAGCTTTGGTTCACCATCCATACTATATTTTTTGTGTTTATCGTGCTAAGTCTTTTGGTGGAGTGGATTTCATCACTGCAGTCAGATGTAAATTTCGAGCTCATATGGTTTTCGCAGACTGCTGGATCATGTCTCATTGCATTCAAGTTTGCATTCCCATTCCTTGCTGCAAGTAGGGTGACAACAAGATTTGACAAGATGCTCGACATATTGAACATGCAGCTTAACCCCAGGGAATTTCCTGAAGCTGACGCATTTTTGAGCTACTGCAAGAGATGCGCAGCTGGTTTTAAACTGTTTGGAATCAGAATAACAGGAAATGTTGCTCTCCTTTGTTTTGTGTCATCTTTTGTGGGATTCTTTAAATTCTACAAACACATATTTTGAGGAACTCAAATTATGCCGTTGTAACACACACACACACACACACACATATATATATACTCAATCTGCAGACATGTACTGTATATATGGAACGTCAAGACAATAAAGCTCAGAGCTTGTGTTTAGTCTTGCACAGGGGCAATTGATTGTATCACCTTGAAAGGAACCTATTTCTGCTCAACTGCAGAAATAGTGAAGCAGGCTTGACTCATTAACAATTACACAATCACAATATAACAACTACAGCCGACAGCTTCCTAATATAGACTCACCAGCTTGTGATCATTGGCGGATACGAAAAGCCATGAAAACGCGTGGGAAAAACTGGAAACGTGTTCCCCGAACCAAGCAGTGCACGACATATTCCTTCTGGGTCTAGAGAGTGTTGTCTACTGTGCAAATTGTCGTTCTGTCTTACCTCATTATTACAACAAATATATTACAAGTTTACAAAATACCGTTTTGGCCTTACATCATTATTATTATTACCACAATATTAACAATAAAATTACAAATAATAGAGAACGAAAAAGAAGTCAGTGTACAGTAGGCATCCAAGCCGAGAATGGCGAACATCCAACACACTCAACCGTACTTCGACTGACTCGGGCCCAGTCTCTGCTTTTCTCTACGAGCACTGCATTAGTCCTAGCATATGATTTTATTGTTTCTTTTATATGGGGGATCCAACTGAGCTTTAGTCTTGGACTACTCCAAGGCATCTAAGAGAGTTGACAACGTTAATGACGACGTTATTTATAGTCAGTGCTCGTACTGCGCCAATGAACACCGATGTCATAGCATAAGTCATTAAGTGTTCAGTTGAAACAATTAGCACGAATGACCCCGTTGATCGTTCAGTAGAACGCGACAATGACAACAGTGGTATTCCGTCTACAGTATCACTGAAGCCGGCGCGGCAACTGACTCTGCTTCAGTGGAAGAAATTGCTATTTGTGTTCGTTTTCTGAAATCAAATGAAAAAGGCAAAGTGGAGGTTTAAGAGGAATTTGTTGGCCTTGTTCACACAGAAAGCAAAGAGAACATTTGCCAGAAAATTATTGGAGATCCAGACCCACAGTTTCGATAGTGCCGCCAAGTTTGCCGCAATTCACCGTGGACTCCAAGCTATCATCAATAAGAGTATACCGAAAGCGATATACCTTCACTGCAAGGCGCGTTCTTCAAACCTAGCACGTCCGTACGGTGTTCATAGTAGTGGTACAAGCACTTGTGGAACCTATAAAGGACGGGGATGTCAAGGCCCGAGAGCACCTGTGCTCAATCAAGCACTTCAACTTTATCATTGCGCTACACAGCATGTTTTGTCCGACACGAAAATGCAAGTCAAGCTATAGCCCATAAGTTTATGAGATCTTTAAAGCTGACATCGCAGACAAAAAAGCATGCATTCGTGAAATAAAAACCATGGAAAGTTAAATGGCGCTTCACAGAAGTAAAGTCCGTTTAGCAGGTTTTGAAGAAAACTACACTGACAGAAGCAAATATATATAGGACGTCCGGCAACAGGACATGACGTCTAGAGCTCTTAACAATGTGTATCTTGTATTTCTACTGTTTCAGAAGTAAAATAACAAATCGTGAAATTTTGTTGAATTCTGTCTTCTTCCGCCTCAATAATTCTATACGCGCTTTCAAAAGCCACTTTGATGTTTTATATACGGTTCAACTTCTGTACTCAACTGCAATTCATCACAATTAAAGTAAGTTATTAATATATAAGCATTTGTTTGATGATAACAATTATATATTTACAACAAAAAATAATTTGTACATTGGCCAGAATCGTTGCAATACCACTATTATTGTCCTATGTACTGTTTGGCGGGGTGCCTTCTGATCCACTGCTTGGCAACTTTGGAAGCTTTCTTACTGCTGCAACTTTCTTTATTGGACCTTTCTTGGGGTCAAGAATTCTCTGATTGTCTGGCAGGCCAAAAGAGTTCTGGTTCCTATACGAGCACACGTGAAAGCGGACAGTTACAAAGTTTAAAAAATCGTATTTAAAAGTGAATAATAAGGTAAAAATGAACAGTCCTGGTTTGGGTATAAAATTGCATGAACAATACATGTATGTACAGGCCGAAGTATGATCTCAAGTTTTCTGATACCACTGTACTTTCACCGTGTATTCTAAGCAGTTGTGAAGTACAACAATGTACGTTCGTATACACTCAAGGTAATTTATATAGTTCATGGTCATAGTTATAATCGATACAACACAATCACGTTATGTACTACATGTACAATGATGTGCCCTCTTAGCAGACAGATGAAGAATACCTCACTTATCCCCGTTTTCCCTACTCAGGACAGTCATAAAGAGTTCAGAATTTTGTAGATTCATCTATCCAGGTTGATGAAATGTAAAAAAATGAAAACTTTGTTCTCTGGATATCGTGAAACTTATTATGAGCTTTCGACTGTCATTAGAGCCCTTGTCAGATAGTAGCGAGGCTACTTAGCCAAAGCTAGTTTTTCGAGTAGGTTTTTGAAAAGGTTAAGACCAATACAAAATATTCAATGACAGACAAACTTCCAGCACGAAGAGTTTGGCTTCACAATGCATGAGTAGGTGGGTAAAGAATTGTTCGGATCGCCTATCGGCGGACCCCGAACTATCGGTCTTAAACAAAGATCTTAACTTCGCGGTAACATCTGCGAAGATTCCCGTGGTGCACATAATTACCGCCACTGAATCAGCTTGCAAGACCTTGAACAAAGGGGATTGAGATGAGTTTATATACGAGCCAAAGTTGTTGAGGCTCTTAACAAACATGATAAAATAAAGGAGCAAAACATGACAAGGCAATCAAAACCCCAAGGAAAATGATAACACCACCATCTTACCTGCCGAAAAAGGAAGAGTGACAGTCATTTTGAACAAGATCGATTATTTGGATAAGTTATTTGGATAAGTGCCATTTGTTACTTCCTGACTCAAAAACCTATGCCAAGCTGAAAAATAACCAAATATGAAATATAAAGACGAGCTAACCGACGCGCTAAGAGATCTGAATAAACGGAATGTCTCCTTTAAGAGCCTGCATAAGATATTATATCCTATTGGGACCAACCTCCTAGGTTTTACGGACTACCGAAAATTCAAAGGGTGGGACCCTTGTCCTCAGAGCCGAAGTTGTTGTGAGCAACGACAAGGACCAGGCACTAGAGAAATCGAACATAGTGCTAGCTCTTGAGTTAAATGGTTACCCTGGCTGGTTTCTGAAAGATACGGACACCACTGCCAATACCAACAAGGGGGTTGTGACAACTGTTCAGAAAACTCCAGAGACCACACCGAGCACACGTGACCAACCCCGGTTGAGACGTAACCCCCCTGTGATACTTCAATACATCAAAAGGGTGTCAGAACAGCTCTGTAGATTGTACCACTCCTAAGGGGTTAATACGTATTTAAAGCTCACAGCACCCCCGACAGCTATTAGTAAAACCGAAAGACAAGGTAGAAAAGGAGATAATCGTGTCCCGGTCTATCATATCCAGTGGAGGACTATGTTGGAGAGTCAGGACAGTCTTTAGAAGCACGAGTAGTTCACAATCGGAGGCCGTTTATATCCGTGCGCTACGACCCTCTTTGAATAGAGACGATGGACGTCTATGACTCACCAGCAGTCTGGATTAATACCATTAAAACCAGAGTTCCTCGGCGTGGGGGGGGGGAGCTAAAGGTTCAACCCACTCGAAAAACTATCTTTGGTTTAGTAAACTTCGCAATCGACCGGAGGTAACTATCTGACGAGGGATGTAGTGACAGGTCAAAAGCTCATAAGTTTCACGATATCAAGAGAACAAAGTTTTATTTGTTTTTTACATAAAGAGATCCTTAGGGAGTTCAGTAACAGTTTATATACTTTTCAAACAGTTCTTGAAAGTTGATTTAACAATTTTGGTGTACCAGTGGCGAGTACGTGTGTTTCGGCAGGGATGGGTGGGGGTGTGTATGGGGGGTAGATGGGTTGGTGCGTACGTGGGTATGTGGAAAAAGAGTTGGGGGGGGGAATAGAGTGGGATCAGGGGGTTCCACGGAAACTTTAAGACTTGCATCTTTTTTACATGTTACATGTATGTGTTTTCCAGGGATCCGAGTGAATCTTTAATCATTTCGATATCACTGAGTGAAACCAAGGCTTTCAAACTTCCATGTTTGTTTTGAAGCACTCGAACGCACCATTAATCTTGGCTGCATAAAATTAAAATATAGATTAAAGTGTACAAATTACGACAAATTTAAAATTAACAAACTTCAGCTTGGCTGCAAGGTGGGCGTCGTGTTCCTTCTGAGCATCATTTAGTGCCTGTCTCCTCTTTGTCTTGGACTCATCAATCACTGCTGTGGCCTGGGACACAATAGGGTACATTAACAAACATTAAATACACAGATACATTCTGTTGAATTCCTCGAAACATTTTTTGGAGGAGCCTGTTCATCAATGAGTATTTAAGTCCAGATTTTAGAAGACAGTGTAACTTTGAAAAATTCAGTTCTCAAGTTTTGTTACATGGTCAAGTACATACCTCACTTAGTTCTGTCAGGTATCTCTTCCTCTCCTCATCAATTGTGTGGAAGGCCTGTTGACAATGACAATTATCACAATGTTAAATTCTCTTGTTTCTTCTGAAATTGAACACACACACACACACACACACACACACACACTGTTTATGGATCCAGCTTCTGGCCAGTAGATATTTTTTTAACACTTTAAAAAGTGTTAGAAAGTCTTATGATGGCGGTGATAGTGGAAGCACTTGATTTTTGAGGCTGAAGAGAAAGGGAGAGAAAATCAGCCATTTCGTATCCATATGAAGAAAAGGTAGTGTCTTAACACTGCCAGGGTATTTCTACAACATTATTCCGATCGAGTTCTAGTTCCCGGAGGCGCCTGCATTGGAAATGAAGAAGGCGAGAACGAACATGGCAGACCAGGAGGAAAACGACCCCGAGCCATCAGAAGCAACCGCCGCTTGTACGTTAGTGGAACTCATGCATAAATGTTATAAGAAAGGAAATGAAATCAGAAATTCAATTGATCAACAAAACCGTTAATGATGTCGAGAAAGAAAAGTCTAGAGGAAGCATGGGCAACAAATGACGACCTGATAGAAGAAAAGATTACCCAGTAGATGACAATAGGTAACATTTGAAAAGAACTTGAAGATACAAGGAAGAAACTAAATGAAAGAGAAAGGAATATTATGTTATCTAGAAAACTATACAAGACGGGAGAACTTAAAGTTTATGAACTAACATCCCCGAAGAAGAAAATGAAGACAAAGACCATACAACCAAGGACCTAATCTACGACATCTTAACACAAGAGTTGAATATAGACACTAACGATATTTGATCCACGCAGTCCACAGAATAAGCAAAATTAAACAAAACAACTAAAGACCGATTATTGCTCGCTTTGTGTGCCACGAAGACCGGCAGAAACAACGTTTTCAGACGTAAGATTGAATTGAAATCAACCACGGGTACCCGGTTTAGAGACGCATTCATAACAGCGGACTATGCACGGGCAACTCAGGAAGAAAGAAAAGTCTTGATTAAGGCTGAGACAACGGCATTGCGAGACAGGTTGCCGAGAAAATTGCGCAGTGTAACGGGGCCTTAAAATCATGAAAAATCTAGAGAAGGGAAGCCGCAAACTCAAAGTTTCACATGGCGGCAGAAAAAAACAGAAAAACATTGCAATTACTGATCAATACAAAGATGACATGTGGACGCATCACTCCTATGGGGAATGTAAGCATTAAAAAGGCAATCCTGAAAAACACGGAGGCTGAAATAGAGGCCAGCATCCTCTATTTAGAGAGGAAAATTGAAAGAAACGACGTGTTAGACCAAGAAAAACGAAACTTTATGAACGAGTTAGATAAAAAAAAAAAAAGCAGAAATTTTGACAAATTAGTCGATGTAAAACAATGAAGGAAAGATAAAGCAGCAAGTACGTCCTAAGTTTAGAAAATCAATATAATTGGCCAAAACAGAAAATAAGACTTCTATCACATCAGACAAATATATTTTGAAAGAATGCAAAACGTTTTAAACTTATACAGAGCAAAACCAAATACTACAAATGACGACGTTAACAATTACTTTTTGCCGCCAAACAACCAGTGCAAACTGATTTCGAAAGAATCCGACGCTTGTGAAGGAAAGATTAGTGAGGAAGAATGCCTGGAGTGTTAATAACTATGAAAAGGCACAGGAAGCGATGGAATTCCTGTAGAATTTTGTAAGATATTTTGCAAAGACATATCTACGTTTTATATGTATTAACGCTATCAACAATTCATTTGAATCCGAGGAACTTTCTGGGGGATAATCAAACTAACTCCATAAAACAACTCTATCAGATCTCACAAGTTTGAAAACTGGCGTCCATTTACATTATTAAACTGCGACTACAAAATTGCGTCAAAAACATTAGCAAACCGGATAAAACACGTCTTACCCAACATTAAAGATACAGACTAAACCGGAATTTTGAAAGGTCGATCAATTAATGAAAACATTCGTTTGATCGACGGTATTCTTAGATACGCTGAAACAGAAGAGATCCCAAGATCAATTCGTTGACTTCGAAAAAGCATTCGATACCTAAAGAATGGCCTTTTGTTAAAAATGCATTAGAATATTACAACTTTGGCTCATCTTTAATCAAATGGATAAACGTTTTCTACAATGACATTAAAAATTGTGTTATAAACAACGGATGGTCTTCTGGGTTTTTTTTAGCTTAAACAGAGGAGTAAGACATGGGTGCCCTCTATTTCCATACATATTTATCGTATGCGAAGAGATATTGGCAAACGCAATCAGAAAATGACAAAAGGATAAAGGGTATAACAGTGGGCGATACAGAATGCAAAAATTAGTCAATACGCAATGACACAACCCTTTTTCTAGACGGCTCCAAATCGTCTCTCGAAGCAAGTCTACGTGCTCTAGAAAAATTCAGCAGCCTTTCAGGCTTAAAAAACCCCGAGCCTTTATGGTTTTGGCGCTTTAGGGAGGAAACAGATATACTTTTCTCTGAACGAAAACTAAAATGGGCAATGAACGTTGTTAAAGCATTAAGAGTTTACTTTCAACAAACGAAGAACAAGCTAGACAACTAAATCTCACAGAACTGAGAAATTAGCAAAACAACCTAAGAAGACTAACCCTATATTCGGACAAATTACAACAATTAAACCCCTGATGGCTTTACAGCTTGTCTATATTTTGACTCCCCTACCAACATGCCAAGTAGCGATGAAAGAAATCAATGATCTATTATTTAGCTACCTTTGGGATGGGAAAGTATAGTCATTAATGACTATCAAGAAGGAGAAGCTAGAATGCCGGATTTACAATCTTTCGATTCCCCCCTCAAGGCAACACGGATAACAAAATACTTAGATGATAACTACAAAGAAAAGTGGAAAAATCTTTTCAATCATTCTCTACAAAGACTGCATGACAAAAAAGTATTCATAAATAATTAAAACAAAAAAGACTTACGTCTGGAAACGGTGAAAGATAAATTCCTACAAGAACTGCTTATGATCTGGGCAGATATAAACTATCAAGACAATTTAAACGTTATGGAACAATCCCTTGATACGCATTGGAAACAAACCGGTTTCTTACAACCACTGGAATATAAAAGGATTCATAAATGGAAGGGGACGGCAAATCTTGATTTTTAAGTTATAAAATTTTAAAAACACACACAATTAGCAAAATCTTATCTCAAATACTACGGAATCATCTCCAGTCTCACAAACCTCTGCAAAACAATAAAATTAGGTCTTGAAAGAAAGGATAAAAAGGAAAACAAAAATTCAAGTAAGAATCGGTTGACAAATTAGACAACTAGCAGGCAGTTTTGCAGCAATTTCATTAAAAAAAATTAGTGTTTTAAAAAAAAGAAGTCAAGATAAAGTGGAAAAAGACTGCGACATTTTAAGCACAGAAGAATTAATTTGGAATATTATTTACACTAAGACCTTCAACTGCACCAAAAGCACAAAGCTAAGGATTTTCCAGCTTATACTACTGCACAGAAGAATATCAACAAATGAATTTTTATTTAAGATCGAAATTAAAAATGATGACTTCTGTTCTCTCTGTCGAAAAGAAAAAGAAACATTGTTACATTTATTTTGAGATTGTATATGCGCCAATTCCTTTTGAAAATCACTTGAAAGTTGGTTAAATGGCCATGGACTGACTATACCGAGATAGAAGCCTGACCTGAGACATAGAAATCTACAATTAAGGCCGAAAAAGGTACTTTGACTTTTTGCCGCCGCAACCAATTACATGTAATACTGCATTTTTTGCCAATGTTGTAAACATCATTATTTTTAATCAATTGTAGTTGTAATTCTGCAATTTCTTCAACCAGTATACAGTATGTTGTAATTTTCTTTAATTAATGTACATAAGAGCTGTGTAATTTTTTTTAATAAAATAAAGCATAATGCACTTAAGGCCTTGAAATCTGGTCTTGAATTTCCAAGATATTTAAGCTTATACTGTATACATAAGTGTAATTTTGTGTAGCATGATGGTGGTGGCTCTGCAACTGGATTTACAAAATTATGGCTGCACGCAATGAATTTGCACGAACAGTAAGTTGTAATTTCAGCTTTCAAAACTTATCTAGATATATATATTTTCAGGTTTCAAACTATGTAAACTGATCATAACGACTACCGTTAATGTGGATATACATGTATCTTTTGAAAGCATGAGATTGATACCATTCTATACATAGATTTGCTTTTACTTTGCTTTTCTGATAATGTACCAACCTTCGATTCGTTGTCCAGTCTCCACTCTAAATCTCGCAACTGTCCTTCTAGACTAATTTTGTCTCTTTCAAGTTGTTTCATAAATTTCCTGATTTCTGCCTGCAAACCAAATTTGTTTGAAACATGCATTAGGGTTAGCCACCTGACGCCTTGTTCTAATTGTCTCAATTGATGCGCCCGCTAATACATATGTATTTAATTCATATAATCATGAAGGACCAGTAACTGAAAACAATATCTGTGTATGTGCAGTGCTAGTACTGTGCATGTATGCACAGCCTTTGTTGCTTACCAATGCACTCATCTGACACGCTACTCGAAACAGTGCTTCTTTTTTCTGTAATGTCCAGTGCTATGGAACTAGTTTGTCTGCAAGGGATTATAGTTACTTAGGGTGCAGACTGAAGAACACGTGCTTTGAACATATTTAAGAAAAACTGTACTATTCAGCAGCAATTTCTGCCAAAACTATTTTTTCAAAAACATGACCCTTCACTACTAATTTGGCCCTCCTCTGGTAGTGACATGTACATCTATATTGCAAATTACTGTAACTTTGTTTTTAATGCAAACAAAAAGTATAAATCACTGTAAATTAAGGAAAATACTGGTCACATCATCACCTCGAAGGTGGTCAAGTCAGCCATCATTTTTACTTGCAAAAGTTTCAATAATACCTCGTCTTTTAATTAGCCTTTTATGTGGCCAGGATGCTTGTTCACATCACCTACGAAACATACTATTTGTTTCCAGCAACAAGAACTCACTCAACCAATCAATCAATCAAGCTCGCATACCATACATGAGATATAACAAAACAAATTAGCTCACAGTGTGAGCTCATTTCCAAACTAGTTATTTTAAAATGCGTCATAAATTATTCCAGGGTGAAGGCCAGTAATATTCAACGTGCAAGCAAATCACAAGGCCACTTTCGAAGCCAGCTCCTACACATATGTGTGGCCCTTTGATCAAACAATTAAAAGTATCAAACTTTAACTTGTTGAGAAAATCCAATTTATAGTAAATTTAAATATATCGAAAGGTCTACGTTACTAAAATTCTTAAAAAAGTATACTCACATCTGATAATGCACTGTATGTTTTTAAATGGTTGCTCTGTTTTCCTATATGTAAAAAACAGTATCATTGTACTTTTTTTAAAATTTAAGTGTTACGTACAAGATGTACTGCATATATCAATCAACAGCTCTCGGCCAAGCACTGTACATATATATCAATCAACAGCTGTACTTTACCAAGGGTCATCTTTAATTTTATAAAATAGATATAATACACCTTCTGATTGGCTGCATCCTCGGAAACCCAGGGCGTCGAACAGAGAAGAACAGTGTAAGGGTAGGGCGAAGAGTGGAGACTGGCTGTGCAGCGTGTGCTTTAATAATTATTGTACACAGATATGAAACGGACGAAGCCGACAATTTGCCAATTTTTCCCAATTAGTATCAGCTTCAGTTTGAACTTTTAAAAACAATACATTTTAAAATAATAATAAATTATGGAATTTCTAAAGCAAAATTACAGTACATAAAAATGTTAGCTTAACTATTTACAGTTATACTACTAATGACTTAAGATAAGATTTAAATAAACGATTTTAATAAAGTGAGGTCTGAATAGTTTTAAGGACTGTAGGCTTCTGATATAGTTCAGAAGACGGTTCCAAAGATAAGAGATTGAATAAGAGTCTAACGCATGGTCACCAAGAGTCTTGTATGTAGTATAAACAGCAGGAACAGAGAGCAATAGCGATTTGCATGCTTGGTTGACGGCTTAAGAGTAACAAGTTATTGAACATAATAAGTCAGTGCGAGGTTTTGCAAAGCTTCAAAGGTTATAAGTAGTAATTAACTATTTTATTGCTCGGAGTGAGCGCAGCGAACGGAGAGCAAGTCTAATTTCTAGCCTGCGAGCCGGCTCATTTTGGTGGGGAAAGGGCGAAAGAGAAGAGAGGAGGGAGGGAAAAATCTTCCACTAATGATCGAAGAGGTGAAATCACGACTACAAGACTTGAGCCATGAGGTTTGTCGAGCAGAGCATCCGCAGCGATCGGAAGACACTGGAAAATCAGTGACATCCCGTAGCCTGCGGGCAAATTACCGAACACAATCTGGCCGAGTCGAGAAGCTCTCTCAGAGAGTTCTCCTGTTTACTGAGAAGGCTTTCGATTTCAAACTGTTCTTTCACTGCTGTGAAAGCTCTCTGCCAACTCTCTTCAGAATATTTCGACATGACGCGATGCGACAAACAAACCGCGCGAAGTATGCATATCAATGAATAAATAAATATTATGAACAAAATAAACCAAATCGAAAGCCTTCTCAAGAAACAAGGTAGAAACAAGCCAATCAGAGGCGAATACATACATCCTTGCGACTCAGCGGCATTTGAAATCAGATATTGTGCACTAATATGCAGACGGTCAAAACCACCCTTTGAAGACAAACAAAACGGCTGCAACGCAGGCTATATATGGTGATAGCCTCGCCCAGATTTTTGTACAAGCGCAAACGGGGCAGCAAGTCATTCTAATCTTGTTCGTTACACCAACTAAATACATTGGTTGTCGCGTTGATACTTTATTAGAATTACTAAGATCACACAAAAAATTGTTCTGTAAAATTTTCGAACAACCGCTCGAAGCAATATTTCCCGCGTCCTCTGCTTCGTAAGCGTCACGAAACGTATCAATCTCACGTTATTCCAGAACACAGAAAGCAATTCAACCAAACTCTTGCGTACTCATTAGCTAAGGGGTGGCAATTTCCAGAAAAATGCACGAAAAAAATCTTGCAAGGCCCTTCAGTGGTTGCCAAAATGTGCATGTAAAACCTGGCACTTGAAAAAAATATCATGCAAAGCAAATTTACTACTCCCTCCCCCAATAAATAAAGGTACAGCCCTTTAGCTCCGAGCGTTCGCCTATCTGACGATATTGCTAGTATTGTACGTGTAGCTTGATGGGTAGCCAGTAGAGATCTCGGAGAACAGGACTTATATGACAGAACCGGTCTGAATTAATTGCAAAACAGGCTGCAGCATTTTGGATTCTCTAGATCTGGAGCTTGACTAGATTCAAGGCTGTTACAGTAGTCCAGTTTAGTTGTTACGAAGGAATGAATAAGTGATTCTATTAAGTCTGGTGATACAAACTTTTTTACAAAACAGCTAACTGTAATAAAGGACTTTCAACGACATTTTTAAATGTTTACAACCATTTTTCAAGGACCTTTAGTCAAAGCATTATAAATTACAGCGGAACCCCGGTATAACGAACCCGGATGTAACGAAGTCCCCGTTATAACAAGTAGACTCTTTGGTCCCGACAAAGTTACAGTATTTTGTATGGCACATAACCAGGATACAACGAACCCCGACATAACGAAAACCCCGTTTTAACGAACCAAATGTTGGGTCCTGATGAAAAAATTTACCCCGATCTAACGAAGTTTTCTCGACTTCAAGCGACTGAATGTAACATTATTGAAAACACAAACATTTTGACATACCGGAGGTTTTTAAAAGCAGCTCCGTCGACGATGTTGAAAAAATTTGTACCGTACAGGAAACAAAAACTCTCCACCCTTCAGAGGCCACTGAGAATGTGCGAGCGCTACGGGACTTTTTGTTAATGGCGAGAAACACTTCCTCAGAAGAACAACGACACTTTGTGCAGAACAACGACACTTTGTGTTTTGTTGCAATGGAGGACGCATTTTTAAGAATGCGTGTGGCAGAACAAAGATAGTCAATAATAACCGAGTTCTTCTAATTGAAGAACGGAAGCCTAACAAGCGTTATTGTGATACGCCTTTTTTCTAAAGAATTGTTTTGTTTCAGTCTTGATCTTACTGTGAACTGTTTAACAGTACTTACTTTCAAGCTCGGTTCTGGTTCTTTGTAAATTGCATAATTAATGAAACACAGTTGACCTACAGGATTAGTCTTCTCGCTGTCTAGTGCGCATGCTCAAAGGACTAATAGCATGCGCATTTCAATATAGCGTCTCACCGCCTTTTTGGATACTCTGGCGCCTGGTCGTGTTATTTTCGTGACGTCATCGTTTTTAGAAAACAGCGTTTTCAAACAGCATCATTTTCCCATCGCTTCACTCTGGAGAGCGTTTCCAAATGGCTCCATTTTTGATGATCGTTTTCAGCGTTGTAGTGTGGAAGATGGCCATATCCGGAGCAAAAAGTCTCCGCTTTCGTTTGAAAACGGAGTAGTGTGGACGGGCCCTAAGTGTCTGCCTTTAATCTGCCAATTGGCTTGAATATCGTAAACTTGGACTTATTTAGATTAATTTTATTTTACATGTCCAGAAAGTGAATTTGCATTACACTAGTCTGATAGTTTTGGTAATTCATTGTTTGGAATCTCTGAATGACATTTTTGTGTGAAAAAAGTTTACATATTACATATGTACCGCAAATGATCTAATAAACGCCTAGGGCGTTTATTATATTTTCGTACTAAAAGGGGGGTTGTCTAATAGATACAAGGCGTTTATTAGAAGGGGGCATTTATTTCTCATCTAAAGTAATGAGTCATGAAGTCAAAATACGCTCACTTTGACTTTGAACTAGAGCAAGACACGATTTCTAAGCCCTTGATCCAGAGAGGACGTTAATAAATAAACTATTGATTAATGAAGTGGTTTATATGCTCTTTATTCTTGGGAAGACATTATCAGTTATGGAAAAAATAATTTCCGGGATTTATGTAATAAACACCCCCCCCCAGGGGGGTGTCTAATAGAAAGGGGCGTTTAACCCAAAATTCTATTCAGAGGGGGGCATCTTCTAGATACGGGGCTTTTATTGGAAGCTGGGCGTTTATTAGATCATTTACAGTATACATATATACATGGATCATTAAACTCTTACCATCTCGTGATGGGATCTTGAGCTTCTCCAGCTTGTCTCTCAGCATTATGATTTGTTTTTCTAACTGACTATTCATTTCCTGTTGAGTCTCAAATCTTGTTTTCCATTCATTCCCTTAAAATGCAATAATTTGTAATTAAAAATCTGCAGGTAACACATAAAATGTAATTAAAAGCACATCATGTGCTATCAATATAATACAGTCATGTATATTAATAATCAAGTTATGTTCTTATGAATGGGGACAAGCTAAGGCCAGCTAGGCTTACTTCTTTACATGGTAATAAACTTCATGTAAAAATTACTGTTTGTTTTTACGTGGTCTGACATCTATAGGTATTGTTGAAACGTAGGTACGAAACCGCAACAGGAACAATTTTTAATGTAGACATTATGTGCACATGGCACTCAACCTGTTTAAGTGTGAACAGCCACAAGATTTATCCTTAAGTAATTTTAGTACATGCAGCTAAAGCTACTTCATATTGAATCGAACACTTTTTTTAACATATTTTATAGACTTGTCTCACGGATGGGGATTGGAAAAAAAAATTGGAAAGGGAAAGGGTTCACATGAATGGGTAAGGGAGATGGGCCATAGGTGCCTAATATACCTTATTAAGGCCAAATAAATAAAAAGTTAGTTGGTTAGCATCCTTTTTTCAAATTTTTATGGTCGGGTGGGCGGTTTTTATTTTTATTTCAAATTTTTTTAAATACAAACTAGAGGGGGGAAGGAGTTTGATGATACCCATTGTTTTAATTAACACACACAAACACAAAACAAAGCAATAATTATAGTAAATTTTTGACTTTTACGCAATTTACATGTATGCAAACTTAAGTTGTCAGTTGGTATGAAAAGTACACTTTCCTACTGTAATACACCAACAATTTCATAATGATTAATTCCAGTTAAGGAAAACCGGCGTACTTTTTGGTAGAGGGAACTTTCAAGTCACTGCAATGATACATGTAATCCAAGTCACTAAACCAATTCATTTATAAAATGTCCAAGTTACTTCAAAACTGATGCAACATAAAGATGATAGTCAACAAACAACTCGTATAAAATTAAAGAACCAATGAAGGAAACGGACATGTGCTTTATTGAAAAGTTCAGTTAGAAGGTCTCCAACTGAAGAGCTCTGAAAACTGAGACATACGAACAAAGCAGGCAAAAGTCAGAGAGAACTAACAAAATCAATGTGGTGGTAAGCAAATTTTCTCATTTTTCTCTCCAAAGTTTTATCTCACTAGGCCTTCTTGCCCTGCTTTGCAATCCCTCTTTCTCTGTTAAACTCTCCTCGGCCCCACAACAGAAATGCACTCATATCCAGCCAAATAAAATTCAAACTAAATCTCTGAGCACGCACGTGAACTTTTGAAAGGATGCTGTCCAAATTGTGATAAATTACAAAGCTAACACTGTTTTGGGCAATTTATATAAAACTTGGAATATTTTTAAATAATTGCATGAAAATAAAAAGTAAAAAAAATCACAGTTGGGGGCTTTTTCATTGGTCGGGCAGGAATGCTAACCAAAAATTTTTTAATTGGCCTACAGTAATTATTATAATTATAAATAACATTTGATTTGCTTTTTTTGCAATGTTATGGTTGGGAGTTCAACTCGATTAGGGTTTTGCCTTGTTGTGTTCTCCCTAGTTGTGCTTTTTCATCTTTATATATTATGTCTCATTTTTAGTATATATGTTTTACCCTTACTACACAGCTGAAATATAGTATATATATATGAGGCGTCATAATACAAAAGGGGTCTTCTTAGAGAAGACCCCTTTTATGTTGTGACACCTCATCTTGTGTCCCACTTTAAACAAATTCTGTACCCGATGGCAGTCAGAAAGCAATCAACAAGTGGCAAAAGTTGGCAGAATCGCTCTTTACACACATGTTTACTTAATTTCGCTTTTAATTTTAGAGTATTTTATTTATCAAAACATGAAACTGTTTAGCTAGCTATCTAGAGTATTCCAAAAACTTCAATTATAATAATAACTAATTTAACTTGAAATTACTTGAAAACTAAGTTTTGAAAAAAAAAACATTTTTCTGCATTGCATGGTGAGTAATATAAGCTGAATATGGGCTTTGAACATCAAGAATTGATATGATATGTTTTTCACCGTAAGATGTGGTGCAAAGTTGACGTTTTGAGCATTAGCCCTTCATCACAGCAAAAAACATACCATATCAACTTTTGTTGATCAAAACCCATATTTTGAAATTACTTTCAGGATGTCACAGATGGAAGGCTTCCATTTAATCAATATTGATTTCTACCTTCATCATCCACTCCATCAAATCTTTCCTGCAAGTCACCAATGGTCTTTTCCAACTCCACTGATGACTGCTCCAACATTTCCCTTTGGAAAGAAACAATACATGTTGAGGTTAAAATTGTTCTATATTCAGACTTCCATCAGCATCTAGTCGAATTCAATCATGGTATTTATTGTACTTTTTTGCTAAAACTTAGGGATTTTAAATAGAGAAATATAAATTGTGTGTATTTAGTTTTTACTAGTACTGGTCACAATTTCTCTTTTTTCTCTCGAAAATTGTAATATTTATGATAAATTGGTAATAGGACTTCAAATCATTGAATTCTGTCTGTAATCATGTTCATGATAAGGGAGTCAGACTGCCACTTTGCATTTTTTCGATTCTGTGGTCATTCATGAATATGATTATACAGGTCCCCCAATATTATGCGATGAAAAATGGCAAATTATGCAGCATTATAGCCGGGCTTATTATGCAGTAAACTATGAAATTTTTTAGGTAACATTTAATCCATTTAAGTGGGTTTTTAGGGACAAAACTCCCTGAAACAGTTTTTAAATTCTTATCATCCCTTTTAAAACAGGTTTTGCTCATAAAGGACTACAACTTCCAGCAAACAACAAAATGGATTATACCAACGTTTTTTGAATGTCAGAATAAATCGGACCTAGGCTCCCGTTGTTTGAAACTACACCTGGATGCCTGGATCTTTTCTCTTAATTTTTTTTTCCCATTTTAAAGTTAATTTCCATAAAAATGTACAGCACATTTACCGGTGGGGAAAAATTTAAAGAAACTCAAGTAAAAAAAAATTAAAAAATTAAAAAAGGAAGGTCAGCTCTGTCCTTGAACCCACGTTCAGCAAAACAAGATACTAACCACTAAGCTACACGCGAGAATATTGAGATTTTTTAAATTTTTGACAACTTTGATCAATCGTGCATCCAGTCCCCCAAGCATAACGATACCCACATCCACGTTTGCACAACCGAAGTTACACAATTGCATGATCACATTTCTGAAGTTTGAGCGAAAATTTGAGTAGCGATTCTGTGCCTGCCAAAGCAAGTTGTTGAAGGTTGTTAAGCTGTTTCTTGTTTTGATTGATGCGGGATTGTGCGAGAATTTGTGAATTATGCGGCACTATTTGTTTGGGGTTGATTATGCACATGACCACATAATTATATCAGAGGGCCTGATTATACAGATCAAATTGGACTCCACTCAGTCACAATACCAAATCACACATTTTCTACCTGGTGGCGCATAACATCCAACTTGCGCTGTATTTATCTCATTGTTGTGCCAACATCAACTTAACAATGACTGAATATTATTTTGCATATTTTACAAAATCAAAAGTTTTTGATAAATATTTGCATGCCAATTCAGTTGCATGTACAAATATTTTTGCTTAACAGACAACTTTGCAGCATATGACAAAATAAACTCACAGAACCTTTGATGTTCTGTCACTCACCACAACTTTTGGTAAGGAGGCAGTGTGGCTGAATGTTTAAAGCATCTGACTTCTAACCTGGAGGTCCCAAGTTCAAGTCCTCTGCCTGCTGGCCACCCTTCTGACCAGCCTTCCTGTCAGTTGGGGTTTTTAACCCTTATAATTTGTTGTGTGTATCATGGCACTAAAAAGCCTGCTATTAGAACATACATTTTTTGGGGGGTATTAGCATGAAAGCTGAGTTGCATATGTTGACAGATTCTTTTGCCTAATTGACATTTTTGCATTGTGTGTGACCTATGCCTAACTCCACATGTAATTTATTTTTAATAGTGATTGAATTCGAAGTCTGGAGCTATTTAGCACTAAAATAGGGAAACCGTGAAAATAAAAATTTTGTGGTAAACCGGGCCTGAATCATAACAATAATGACCACAATTAAGGCAATCCGAAGTAAAGTTTTAAACACTTGCCCAATAGTCATTTTTAAGAAATCCTCTGAAAAGCATGTTTAGAGTTACTTGTCGTCACAATATAACCGCACTGCTTCCAGTTATAAACAATTAAGTTCCAGATCTATATAAAACATAAAATCGGAGGCTGACTCGGCCCGCCATCTTGAATCTTCCAATCGTTAATCAAAGCCATCCAATGTTCTTTTGCTTTCCAGTAAACCATGTGCACAAAAACTGTGTCGGCAATCCGTCCTTCAACAAAACTATCTGATTTATCTTACAAATTGCAACTTATAGTGTTGTTGTCAATGTAATACAAAATTGTTTTAAGTATATGTGTTGTTCAAAATATTCAATTCACAATTGACGTTTCATTAACTAATCGCTTACTTCATTTGCCTTTCCTGTTGGATCTCCGCCTTCAACCGTTCAATCTCATAGTCTAGTTCAGTCCTTGGTCCTTTAGCTTTCTTCTGAGTGTGTGATGAGTGAACCGCAGTCATGATCGAAGCCCGTCTAACCTGGGATTTCGCACACGATCGCGACTTTGCTTGTTTGTCGTGAAGTTCGCGCCGCCAGTCTCCCGTTACGGCTGGTGCGATGTCCGAAAAGCGACCCATACTGTTTCTATGGTAACAGAAGTTTAATGAATTTGTTATTCCATTTTGAACTGGCGGTTGACCACAACTCCATTTTAGTTTTAAGTATCCAGGAAAAAAAAATTCAGTAACGTGAAATTTTATATTCTCAACTGTGACAAATAATCGTAATAAAAGGCCACCCTAAGCACAGGCAGCCCAAGCTTTGTGTTTGCCATTGAGAACCGATTTGTAAGACTTTGTATGTATATGGGAGGTACCGAGTTACAGTATATACGACTTTGTATGGGAGAACATACGACCTTCGTGTAAAATCAAAACATGTTGGTTTAAGCAACAGAAATAAAGATCACTTACCGCAGTTGTCGCTTATGTGCGTCTGCACGTAGTTTGGGAGCCATTAGAGGTGATTTGGGGATAACAAATTACAAATCGGTTCTCAATGGCAAACTCAAAGCTAGGGCTGCCTGTGGCTTAACCTATAATGATTTAGTAAGCGCCGCACTCATATACATGTAAAATACACGAGAATATCAAACTTCTTGAGAAATGAGAATATGCTCCGGGATGCCATCTCAAGAGCTCTAAATTTTTAAATTGAAAAACATTTAAAAACAGGTTCATTCAGCAATTCTGAATGTGCACCTTTGACCTTCTTCTTGAGTAATTCCGTGTTCATCTCTCTATGAAATAAGCGCTGCACTCGAATAAGCGCTGCTCCGCATCTTATCTGAAGAGTTCATCGCGTCGTTTCATTTGATTCGTGACCAGCTGTGTAAGCTGTCAACCCTCGAACGTCCAGAGGGGTGTCAAATGGACCCACCCTTAAGGTTTTTACGACTAAAATCTGTAGATTTAAAGCAATCAAAATGAAACGTTCAGTACCTGTGGTCCGATCATGAACACATCTCCGGCTTGACGTTTATTAGATGACGTTACCACTTATAATTTATGCGAAATTAATTATGGAAATCGAAGTTTGATTCTGAAAACGGGGTTTTTATGACAAAATTTGTCCTAATTTCTGCTTTTCAATTTTAATCTTAAATATTTTCCTATTTGAGGCTGTAATTATTGTTTATCATAAATATGATTACAGATAGAATTGGACGACACAAAGTCTTGTAACCAATTTATCATAAATATTACAATTTCCGAGAAAAAAAGAGAAATTACGCAGAGCAAGAAGTTGCAATTCCTTGTGGACAGTGCATTATTCAGTCTTTGGAAAAAGCTGCTACTGATACATGTACTTTGGTCTGTTTGTAGACTCTGGCATTGCTTTTAGTAAGCAGAAAAGGGTTGAGAGGACATTGAAGAAGATGAATTGCGGATTTTTCCCTGTGAGCTGTTAACCAACAACCATCATTCTACAGGTTCAATGTGACAGAAGTGAAGACTTTTACAACCGCTACATCACCGTATACCAGAAATAGGATCCTATTAAAGCCAACACAAAGGTTACATCCCTGGCGGCGGAGTTAAGGGTATTCAGTGTTTGCCAAACCTGTTGCTAAGGGGTTCACAAGCGATCTGGTACTGTTACCGGGATTATCGGACAAGTCGCTGGAGCTGGTCATGCCGGAACTGCAGCGCTTGCCGCCGTTGGTAAATCCATAGAGAAAGTGGCAAGGATATTAACAATCGCTTGACGTCGATGGAAGGGTATGTATATGCTGATGGACGAGTGATTCAGTTGAAACCGAACCTAATCAAAAACCAGTTCGCCACCCTGCGCGGACCGCGGGGCTAAGGGGCGGGCTGGGCTTTAGCCCCACCAACAATTAATTTCTCGGTGCTTTCAAAATCAAGGCAAAAAATTAACATTTTTTTTAAGATTTATAAAGTTTAACGCATTTCCGGTGATTTTAGAAGCTATAAATTTTAAAATTTCCGGGAGAGCATGCCCTCGGACCCCCCTAGAGTACTAGCGCTTGTGGCGGTCGTGCTAGCCCCACCAATCCAAAATGCGTTCCGCGGTTCCTACCCTGAAGCGCTGTTTCACCAACTGCATTCGTGAGACCACCGACCAAATTAAACTAAACTTTTGACTTCGTTGCGCTGGGAGTGGTTGCCCATTCTCCCAAGCCATTGGCAAGAAGTACAAACTGGAAGTACGAACCTTCCAGCGGCTCGCGAAAAAGAAGATTCACCCTGAGCTTCACAACTTCCAAAAACTGAGGGACGAATTCCTTTCTGTCAGACAAGAACTCGAGTCCTATAGCATCAGATGTTTGGAGCTTCTCTCTCTCGTTCCGTAATTACGCCAGCCTGCACTTGTTCTCGCTGCAAGTGCTTGTGAATAGCCACAGAGACTGACCCCCGTCAAACCAGAGAACCGAACGACTGAAGCTGTATCTTGAAGACCTGAAGATGTCTGGGCAGTATCACAATTATGCTTGCTGGGCTTAAAAACAAACATGGGATGGCCGAGGGCTCTTACTTATAAAGAGCAGTATTTTGTCACTAAGTGTAACGCGGGAGACAAGCCATGTCCGCTATGATGGAAACAGGCCTTCCAGTATGAAACCGGTTGTTCTCCTTTGCCAGTTTAGTACGCCTAGCTAGACCAACCTCAGAGCTGATGACAACTGCCTCAAAAAATCCTTTCTACAAACTGGGAAGGTAGAAGCATAAAAAGTCTGCCATAGTTTTTGGATGCTCTGGAAAAAGATCTGAAACCCTACTGGAAGAAGGAGCCAGCTCCTTGACCCGGCCGACCTGTGGAAGGAAGTGTCTGAAAAGGCTGCTAAAGCACCAGAAGTGTTGTTGATGAACCTTGCAAAAGCCAAATTCCGACTTACATACTCTCATAGCGAAAGACCTGTAGTTTTCCAAAAATCGTTTTATGTAAACTCTTTTTTTCAGTCATACAGAATGAATACCCTGTACTGAGTTGCAGTTATCTAAAGTGAGTAGCGGATTAGGTTGAACACAAAGAAATACACAGAAACAAAAGCGGAAACATTCACGGACAAAAAACAATCAAAACTATGAACGTACTGGCGAGTGCGATTTTTCTTTGCTTTTAACTGCATTCAAAGTGGGTGATAAAACCCAAGTGTGATTCGATAATATTTGTACCATTGAAGTGTACTCACCTGCGGCCACTGAGACTGTCAACCATACCTTTGTGACCAGTAGGATCGACTACTCTAACAACCTAATGTACTGATGAACTACCAGCATACAAACTTCAAAGGTAAAGCTAAAGTTCAAAGGGTACAAAATGCTGACGCTAGAGTCATTTTCAAAGAAAGTAAATTCTGCCATATAACTCCACTGCTAAAACAGCTACACTGACTTCCTGTGACCCACAGAATAAGATTCAAACTACTCCTGCTGATCTTTAAAGCACTACACGGGCTGTCACCGAAATATATAGGAGACTTATTACCATCAAAATATTACTTGCTTAGAGAATTTTAAACACTTGAAGACTCATTTATTCAACGCTGCGTTCTGCTAGCTAAAGCTGTATATTGTTATTTTTACACCATTGTATATTGCATTTTTCTAACTTTTATATATTGTAAAAAGTTTCCTCAGATTCATTGTAAAGCGCACTTGATCATTTATGTAAAATGCGCTATATAAGTTATTTAAAAATTATTATTATAAATTGTTGTTATTGTTATTAATATTATTGTAATTATTATTATTACTATTACTATAAATATTATGGTAAATTCTATTTGCAAAATCTCAATAAATATACATCATTGCGGGCTTAGCCTAGACAATATGGACTTTCAAATTATTATTATTATCATTATTATTATTATTATTATTATTATTATTATTATTATTATTATTATTATTATTATTTTTGTTAGTCTGCTTTGAGTAGAACTCACAGCTGTTAAAAGAAATGAAATTATTGGCAGGGGGAAAATCCTCCATTTTGCTTGCTTCCGAAAGGTGAGAGGTGGTTATTTACTTACTTGTTATTGGCTCAAGAGCCAAAAAAGTCAGATTGTAATTAGTTTATTCAAACGTCTGATAACAAGCTTTTAATCGGATAGTTTTCGATAAAAACCTTAGTGTTCGCTGACAGTTGACAGACAAACTAATGAATCGTGAAAAGATAAACCGACCAATCAGATTTGAGGAAATTTTCATTTTTATGGTATTACAGAAAGATGGTTGTAACGGCACATCAAACTCGTCAAAACTATCTTTGAGTTTCACGTTTTTAATGCAATCAATTTCAAAGAAGTTGCAAAGATAGATATATTATTATTACACTAAACTATCGGTATAAAAATGAACTATTTCCGTCAATAAGTGAGGGGCTAACCAGTAAGGTCGTCGTACGCCGTCAATAAACTTACTTACCAAAGGTAATTTTATCAGTCTTTAGGTGAAATCCTTCGGACAGTTATGTAAACACGACGAAAACATTTCATAATTATGACGTCATTCGCAGGCAATTTATACGTCACAACAGCTAATGACTAGTTCATTAGAAGGCACATCAAAGTTTTAAAAACTGACAGCTTACTTTTTCAACACGTAATGATTGAACGGAGATAGAGGGTTGAATGAAGATTCCCATCGCGGGCATCATACAAGATGATAACGAAAACTTGGTAGTTTTTGCCTTAAAGAAAGGAACCAGAAATTTCGTTTTTAATCCGTTTCAAAGAGTTAAACTAGACAGCTCTTTATGGCGGAAGGTCAGAACAACGCCTCCTCGAAATCGCCAAAAAAAAAACAAAGTGCAGTAGGTAGTGGCGGTAGCTCAGAACTTCCGCTCTCGGGAGTCACAGCCCTACTGGAGAGATACGGCTATCAGCTTGGGGATGTGCTCGGCAAAGGGTCCTATGCAGTGGTGCGAAAAGCATACTCCAAGAGGCACAAACGCGACATCGCTATCAAAATTATCTGCAAAAAGAAAGCTCCCGAAGATTTCTTAACGAAATTCTTGCCACGCGAGATTAAAGTTTTGAAACGAATTCGTCACCAGTACGTTATTGCTCTCATAGAAGTCATCGAGACTAACACCCGTATGTACATTATTACAGAGCTTGCCCAGATGGGGGATTTGCTGGAATATATCAGAAAACAAGGAGCGCTGTCGGAATCAATAGCAAGGGAAATGTTTAGACAGTTAGTCTCTGGTGTGCTGTACTGTCACGAGGCAGACATAGTTCACAGGGATCTGAAGTGCGAAAACTTATTGCTTGACAAAGAACTTAACCTGATAATATCAGATTTTGGTTTTGCACGTGAAAACCTTACAACGGCAACTGGAAAAAAGAAACTTAGTCACACATATTGCGGATCATATGCATATGCTCCACCTGAAATCCTTAAAGGTAAGAAGCATCTAGGACAATCTGAACCAAGCTACGTTATAACTTAGTTGATGGATATCTTGAGTTAAAAAATCACCAGAAAATTTCCTGTAAATGCAAAAGAATCCGCGCTCTATTTTCAGGTTTGGTTATGGTTCCATCTTCCTTTATCACAAAGAACAGCGATTAACGTCACATTAATTATTTCGCACGCGCACATCAGCAAAACGGTTGCTTGTTTTGGCATTAAGTATGTGCTTCTGGTAATACTTGTACTCGAATTATGTTTTTGTTTGATTTATTTACCTAACATGCTCTTTTGCATCGTTGACCGTTCGAGGTTCACTTAAGCTGTTGAAATGAATAATAATAAAAATAATAATAATAATGATAATAATAATAATAATAATAATTACTAGTATTACTATTATTATATTATTAATGTTCTTAAATCTGAAAGCATTCAAGTACTCTGTTTTTATACAAAATAAAGAAATTATCCAAAAGGTTAAAACATGAAAACCTCAGAAAGACAATATATCTATATTGTATAACTATATCTGGCTGGATTTTCCAAAAGGTGACTGACCGCGACAAGGTTATAAAGGGATCACGGCCGGATCTCCTAAAACGGACCCAGTTTTAAGCTCTTGTAAAACTCGTAAATCTTTAGAACACACAA
>JAOBYE010516640.1:0-13043 GCA_025403585.1 Parazoanthus swiftii
GAAACTACCAATGAGAAAACTCCGTGATTTGGGTACCGAGATTTCCAACCAAATCCCTTCAACACTATCCAATTCAAGGTCCTCCCTTCTAGTTGCAACTAGATCGTCCCGTACGTAAACCGCTACCCCGCCATGTTTGCCCTTTCTGTCCTTTCTAAAAAGCCTGTAGCCCGCGATTTCAAGTTCGCTATCGCTTTTATCGGACTTTAACCAAGTCTCAGAGAGAGTTATTAATTGTATACCGGAGTGAAGTCCTTGAAGTAGTAGGCGTAGTTGATCAATTTTGTCACTGAGACTTTGGACGTTTTGGTGAACAAATTTCAGCCCTCGCAATTTCATAATTTCCCGCAGTTTAGGTGGTATAAAAAGCTCGTTTGGGCAAATGGTCTCTTCAGGTTCAGAAATGCTCCCCAAAGCACTGCATTGACGACAACATCGGCTCACTTCATAATCGGGGCCAAAGCAGTTGAGATGGTAAAAATTGCCACACATAACACAAGACAAACGGGCTTGCTTCTTCCTTATGACCTTGTAACAGGACGGGCAAGTAGCTGTACCAGGTCCAGGGTTAACACTGACATCTCCAGAGAGAAGCATCAACATTAAAGTTGACATTCCAATCCTTGATAAGAAGAGACCTGCCTTCAGCTTCAAACATGGCGGAAAGGCCGTGCCACGTGAAACCCTGTTAAGTCCAGAGTTTCGCCCCGGAAAA
Source organism: Parazoanthus swiftii (assembly GCA_025403585.1). Lineage (NCBI taxonomy): Eukaryota > Metazoa > Cnidaria > Anthozoa > Zoantharia > Parazoanthidae > Parazoanthus > Parazoanthus swiftii. The sequence continues at coordinate 716 of JAOBYE010516640.1, forward strand.
ATCTTGCTGTCCAGCTTTAGCGCCAGAAACAAACTTTGGCCACCATTCTTTAAATCTGAGTATCTTTTGGGAGGCCATAAGCTGGTCAGAAGTAAAACTTGCAAGACGACCCGGGAGCTCGAAGAAAACCACCCGGCCGCCATTTTGGTCACGTGTGACGTTACGTAAGTAACCTTTATGTTACCGCCTAATGGTACAGTAACCTTAATGTTACCGCCTAAGGGGTACAGTAACCTTAATGTTACCGCCTAAGGGGCACTGTACTCTTAATGTTACCACCTAGGGGGTACAGTAACCTCAATGTTACCACCTAGGGGGTACAGTAACCTTAATGTTACCGCTTAAGGGGTACAGTAACCTTAATGTTACCGCCTAAGGGGTACTGTAACCTTAATGTTACCATCTAAGGGGTACAGTAACCTTAATGTTACCGCCTAAGGGGTAAAGTAACCTTAATGTCACCGCGTAAGGGGTACAGTAACCTTAATGTTTTATAATTCATTTACCTCTGGGTCCAGATTCCTGAAGATATACATCCTCGTTTTCTCCATCATTGCAAACAGTTCCGGGTTGTCCTGCAAATAAAGTACAAATATCAAACAGCCACACAAAGCAAAAACGTAAAATGCTGGTTATACGTCTTGACTGGGATGGTTTTCCTAAAGTTTCGGCGTTCGAAAGTCACCCCAAAGTGAGAAAGAATACGAAAACCAGGGTTAGACATTCCGCAAAACGTGAAAGCAAAAAGCAATATTGATTGATTACAACACAACTGGAATTTAACTTTATTGCTCTCCATTTACTTTCTTGTTTACTTGCAATTGTGAAGAATTAATTGATTTTATTAATAATTGTTAATGAAATTAATTATATTTATCATGTTGATAAATGCTAATGAAAAAGATCAGTTGGACTGCAACCGTGAGCAACTTATAACTTTAAAATTCTTGCATTTTCCCATGCAAGGTTGAAAATTAGCAATCGCAAGCCTTGCTCATTATCTTCCAACTAAAAAATCTGGTGACAGGTATTTCTTCATTTAACCAGCTTTTATACCCATTTCTTAGGAACATACAAAATTCTGGTTCCTCGGCTATATATCTAAGTTAACATCATGTAAAAACTATTGCGCATAATTACTGATAATTCCCTTATTGGTCAAATAACTCACGTCAGCCCATTTCATGTCCCACACATCTTTCCTCTCAAATTTCAAGTGTTCGCCAACCACCATCTCATTCCTTGTCGGATCTGTTTTCCTTACATCCTGAAAACAAGCATTAAAGTACTGACAAACTATATTCGCCAGCCGGTGTATGAACAGTGTTCTGTAGTTGGTCTGCAATTTGCAGAAGCCGAAACCAATTGTACAGCTACACTGACACATGTAGTTATCTTACTGATGATCAGTTCCTAATTTGACTCATACATCAGCAGCGTTATAGTTCAGTTTTCTGTACTGTTTTAATGTTAATAATACAACCAATCGACCAATCTGTTATCGTTCACAGACCAAAACTATGTGCTACTACATGTTTTCATTGGAAACCTTAAAACGTAGATACCATTATTTGTTCTTGAGCCTATTTCAGTCCATTTCGCTCCATTCTAGTCGATTCTATTCTGCTCTTCATCAATAAATTTATTCTCTGATATCATACCGTATTCTATTTAATTCTTTTGCGTATTTAAAGTTTGCAGCTTTCACGCAGTCATTATAATCGTAACTGCACGTGATTACTGATTAAGACTCAAACGGAACATCAAACTCACCAGATCAAAGAACGTAAGAACTCCAGAGATGTCGATAATAGCAAGACGCCTGGAATAAAAGTGGAACAGTTTCAAATGAAAGTGTAGACTTTTGTTGGAACGATTTGTTCTCGTAAATGAGAAACACACTCGATTATCCACCCAAACAAACCAGTAACTAAGATCGTTTATAAAGGAAAGTTATATTTTTATTACGTATTTGATCTAAGCAAAGCAATTTTTATCTACGTTCGCGTCATGTGGTATGCTTTTCTGTAGGAATAATCAGGAATACTTGATAGGGGCGTTTCAGATACGATAAGACAGGGTTTGAAATTCTCGGGTGCACACCTGCACTATGCATGTAGATTTTTTCCTGTGCACATAGTTTTTACACTGGCTGCACGAGTGTGCATGTAGCTCTCGACAATATACTGAACTAATCCGATATTCTTTTTCATTAATCCGATTTAGTTGAAAAACACAAGAAATAGCACTGCTTGTTCAATAAAATTCTAATATCTTCACGTTGCGTTTTCACCGATGAAATTCTCATCAGCGGTTTAAAACACAGGCTCATATTTCTAGCACACATGTATGCGTGAGCGTTGAACCGAGTTGCGACAACATGTGACGCGCATTAATCCTACGCCATTTTGTTTTTGCTTGTTCTTCTCATGCGGAAAGTAATAAATATTCAAAATGCCACTTCAACGTCAACCGGATCAGGAGAGAAAATCGATGAAAGTGCGAGTTCAAAAATCGTCACGAGTGATGACAATCCCAATGTCAGAGGTGATGTGAACAGGGCACCAGCTAAAAAATTTACAAATTCCAGGAAAGCTGGACAATTAATCGCAATTGGTTCAAGCTTGATTGTGAATCAAATGTGATGTACTGTAGCACCTGCAGACAAGAAATCGCAGAAACCAAACAGTTTTCGAGATGGGACATTGTGGAGGCGCACGAACAGCCGGATTTGCACAGTACAAGAGAGTTATGAAAAAACAACCGAGTGAGAGGACGATGGAAAAAACTTACGCGGCTAATGCCGAGTGAAATAGAAATCGAACGAATGAAAGTAGTGTTCAGAACTGCATTTTATGTCGCTAAAAAGCCAAACCGTTTTCGGATTTCCCTAATCTCCTGAACCACAGCGAGTACATAATATTATTTCTCTATATCTCCTGTATGTTATATTAGGTTCATAATTTTGTTTATGGTAAGAATTTTGTGCATGTTGAGTTCTGTTGGTGCAGGTAATATTTAAGGCTACATGCACAGAGTGCACATAGACATTTTAGAGAATTTCGAATCCTGTAAGAAAAGAGTATAACTAAAGGGAATCAGAGAACACATGTATAACAGCAAGCAAGTTTGGAGTTGAGTTTCCTCAGACTTATCGGTATGCTACTTACGCTGAGGGAGAGTTGAGGGAGAGCTGGTGCGGCCGGCAGTTCAACACATGCTTCATTTCTAAAGCAAGTCTCGGCAGCGAGTAGCGATGGATGGTGCCCGACTCCCGCCCCTGAAGGGTAGATACAGGTACAAAAAGGGTACCGTTAAACAATGAATAATAATAATAATAATAACGTTAATAATAGCCATACTATAGAAAATAATGGTACTGAACATGATATGGTGATGAAGACTTTATAGTAGCAACTACAACAGAAAAGATGGCTCTTCGTCTACAATATGCTCCTATATAGTTAAGCAACTAAACAGCTAACAGGTCGGCCTCAGTATCTGTCATCTGATTGAGTAAGTAAGCAAAGACAATAATTACTACCAACACCAGGCACAAACAAACCAGCAAATTTATAAATGTCGACAGTTAACCTGAACCAACAGTAGTACGACGTCTTATATATTCCAAGCGGTGAAAATGCAATAAAAGTTTTTTGCGAAGCAGGATGATACATAGGCAGTTAATTTGCTCAAACCAAAACCTGTCTAAAAAGAAACATCAGAAGTAGTGGCATAATTCCAAGGTTGTGAGGCAAACGTGATCACTAACGGCAAATGACTTTTGTAATAACCTACCACAATTAGCAGCTTGTCTGAAGCACAGACACAACATACTGGATCTTGTGTGGGCTGGAAGAGAAGACAAAAACGAGTTCAACTATGGGACAATAACAATAATAATATTGACAATAGCAATCTGAGCAGTTCTAGTACTAAAAATAATGAAAATTTTTATACAATAATAACATTAACAAAGAATCTCAATAATAAAACAGTAGAACTGCAACATACAGTTAAATAGTTCGCTACCGAAGAAACTACAAAAGGACTGGGTACAAAATAACGAAGCAGTAACTGCTGTTTGTTCGGGTTCTAAGCCAGTTTGCGTGTTTAAGCTGCCAAATTATTTTTCAATTATGGTAAATTTTAACTAATTTGGTGCGTGGTACAGTATGAATGAAACATTATTATTATTATTCAGTAATGTTTTGTGGGCGCGTTTGGGAGGGAGGGCGGTTCCACTCACCGCCAGAGCCTTCCTGATGTCCTTGATCCCTTCTCCCGATCCAGACGGAACATCGTCGATATGGAACATTCTGCGAAATGGGTGTAGTTAATTCATTAGATAGATTGAAGACAAGCAGTAAAGATGTTCTATCTTTCTTTATTTAACTAAAAGCCATTGGCGAGCCAAGTGGCTGATACGGACCGGTGCTTATCTCTGGTATTTAATAATGGCGTTTATTCAGGCCAGGGTTCGAACTCACGACCTTCAGGTTACGAGTCAGACACGCTGACCATTCGACCACTGCGCCGTTTATATACCAGCTGTACTGTATTGTTAAAAAATTAAGTTAGTTAGAACTTCATGTACCCCAGGTATTAAAGGCAAGACTCACGTTCAAATAAGCAATCTAGTAGACGGCCAACGAAGCAGGCATGCGCAGACTGAGCGTAACTATGGCCTCGGTTACCCGGGGATAGAGCAGAAGGTGTTTCCTTACTGTTGTCATTTTATAGATTCAGTTCAAGGTTGCTCTCAAATGTTTATCGATAGAGCTTAAACAAGGTTTTAGTTAAGTGTAAACTTGTTCGTGGTTCAGTTTTATTCGCAGTAAAGCTGTTGGATTCACTTTGTTTTTCAGTTTAATCTTCAACATTATTTTAAGCAAACGTTAAGTTTCCTTTTCTATTGTAGTAAACTGCACAATTAATTATGGCATGTTCGCACTAAAGACCAAACGCAAGCAATAACAACAAGTGTGAATGTAACTTGACGCAGATGCAGACGCAAGAAAATGTAAAATTTTCGATTGCGTTTGCTCTTGCTTCACAAATTTCCAATTGTGATTGAAGGTGACGCAGGCGCCTGTGTTGCGTCGCCGTATGAATGTCTTTGCGCCTGTGTCTACGCTCGCGTTTGCGTCTGCACTTGACTTTGCATCTCTAGCGCGAACAAGCCTTTAAAGTCTCTTCTCTTGTGGTTCATAACCAATAAACTACTATATTAACAAATTTATTCATGTCGGATCACTAAGTGATTACCGTGGACCGATTGTCAGATTAGCACAGCTAGAAGCAATCAAACGATTTAAAGATTAACTGCATGTTATCACGCTTACCTAAGACTGGAGTATCCAGGAACATATGGTATGCCACCGGCTTCACTTTAAGATTAAACAAGTTTAGATTTAATTATATTTACTCTTCTATTTTATCTTTGAAGGGAAACAATTCAATATCGAGTTGTTTCTATTTAATTACTAAAATGAAATCAGTTATTATGAAACTTGTATTTAAACGTTAATGATCTTCAAATTCGAGCAGTGTTTGCAGCGTTTTTCACCAAAAAACATTTTTCTCTGTTTTTAATCACCTACATACACCATTCCTAAACCGAAAAGGGACCTTAAGGATTATTCAAGTTTATTTTTAACAAACGTCTAGAATTTAACTGAGTAATCAAATTTCGACACACAGTAAAGATAAGAAAAACCCGTTACTTCTCTCTGACGTCCTTCTTGCGAGAAGGTGACTGGAGCTCAAGGGCCGTGAGTTTCTTGGGGTTCCTGTACTGCCAGGCGTAGAAAGCTTCCTTTGATGACGCAACTACGTGGCTTCGGGTCATAGCAATGAACAATGGTTCTGGCAGCAAAAATTAGGCGATTTAGGGCCGGTATTTCTTGAGAATTAGACAATCCTGTGTTGTATGATTTGAGAGGAAATGCAATGGCAGAAAGGACCTTTATTGACAATAACTCCACGCAATGCTAACAAAAAAAGCTAAATCCTTTCCCGAGCCAAGTGGCTCATAAAGCCGGTACTTATCTCCGGTGTTGAGCAGGTGACTCTGCCTGGACGTGACACTAAACCCATCGCGGGCTAACCCCCAGCAAAAAATTGGTACTCGTTTGTACGGCCGGCTGAGCTGACAGGAACAAATCGAGTAAAGTGCCACTTGCTCAAGGAGGCACAGTGTTCAGGCCGGTGTTCGACTGTACAACCTTTGGGTTACGAGTTCAACACGCTAACCATCGACCAACAATGTTGATGTTGACAACAACCCATCAAATAGGTCACTAGTTTGTATAACACAGAGTAGTTGCTCCCAAACAATTAAAATTGACGAACATACTAACATTCTCACCTCACCACACAGGTAAAAACACATGGCGTTACGACAAAAAGCTTCTAACCTAATAAGCCCGCGAGTGCTGAGATTATTACATTTCAAAACTCAACTAGTTGTCTTAAAACATGGGTAAAACACATAAAGTGTTATTTCAATGAAGAAAACTAGTATTGAACAAGTTTTTTTGCAAACAGTAAATTCATAAGTTTTCGGCAGACTCCAAAAGGACAAATAATGCAGTGTTCCCACTACTTTTGAAACCAAGGATCCTTAGGAGCCCTAAACATCTCTACAGTTAGGTCAAAGGACTGAAGTTTGTGCATCCTTCTCAGATTTTGTTCAATTTTTGAGTATCAACTACGCATTGAAAGGGGTGAACTGGAACCCTGTTAAACGACTCTGTTAAATCCTGTGGCAATTCCTTGGTTGGTTCTTTGGATTTTCTTCTCAAAATATTGGGAAAACTATCCCAAACAATCCGCTAGTTGGCCAAACCTTACTGCTAACCCCCTCGCTTATGTGTTCATTTGCCGCTTCATTACTATCTTAATTACCCACGACCAGCTCCCATCTGGCCTTGTAGCTCAGTTGGGAGAGCAATCTGTTAATTCCGGAGGTCGTGGGTTCGATTCCTGCCGGGGTTAGGGATTTTTTCTCTTTATCCCAGTGACTCATTTCCTTTATAGGCCTTTCGCCCAGAAGGTATTACTTGGGATATTTGTAGATATTTTCATATCATTATACCTGTTTGTTAGTACTCAGCCGCCAAACCTTACTGGTTTCCCCTCACTTATAGTCGTACCTATTTCAATGGCTACTCATAGTCGTACCTATTACAATGACCACTCATAATCGTACCTATTTCAATGTATTTGGAGTCCAATGGTGTCCCAATCGCATTGCACAGCACCAACACGAACTGAAATATATAAAACAATGTTACTGGCAAGTACTCAAAGAAACTGAAAGCAACCCATTACTTTAGTCAAAACTGTAATACTTGTTCCTGTCAGCCTGCTAAAGGGATAAGTATGGCAAAAAAACATAAACGGGAGCAAATGTATCCAAAACTAAATCTTTAACAGTCACTGACCTGTCCAGTGCTATCATCTGTTCTTGTCGCCAGTATACAGTGTTCCCCAAAAGCAGTAATGGAGATGAGGTTCCTTACATACTTCACATATTTCTACAATAATGGCAAAGTGGTTGTTTAGTTAGTTAGCTAGACTTACTTCGTTAGTAAGTTAGCTAGCTAGTGAGTTGGTTAGTCAGTCAGTTAGTAAGTAAGTTAGTTAGCTAGCTAGTTAACAAGTTACTTACTTACTTTCTTACTTACTTAGCGGCCTAGTCAGAACAAGAATTAACAATAAACGCGGAGTTAATGAAAAATCTGCACTAGACATAGCACAAGAGTTACTTAGCGACGCAGTTCCATAGACTAAGAAATATCTTCTTCCACAAGTTCCTGTATGGCCTTAGTATCATTAATGTTAAGAAGAACCTATGACAAACACAAACGTCTCGGTTTTGCTTCTTCTTACTTTCTGCGCAATATCTGTTAATAAATTTAAGAGTTTCCAGTCCAAAAACTTAAGTTGTCGCTTAAGTTGTTAAACTCTGAACAGTACTTCCTTAAAGATCACCTCCGCAATTCCACCGGTAAATCATCCCTAAAAAAGGTTCCTTAGGTGACTTAAATTTTGTGTTGCGTTACCTTTCGCCTTACTTCTATGCTCAATATTTTGTGTTTTCAAAAGTGTTTATTCCTTACACCATTTGATTAGTTCGTTTTGCTTTCTTAAGCATTACACTGATTTCCCAATAAAGACAAAAATAGACACGAAACAAAGATTCATGTAGTTGGCGAAGTAGTATTACAAAAAACATTGTCGTTAGACATGGTACACGATCCTGATTTAAATTGTTTCCTAGTAAAATGTACTTACTTCTCCATTCTTAGTATCCCAGAAAACCACACAGTGCTCCAAACGGTCTGGTTTGTTAAACGCGTAAACAACAGTGTTCGAGAAATATCCCCACTGAAAAGGCGTAAAGTACAACAGGAGTTATATTAATATCCCAATTGGGGAAGCGTAAAGTACAACAGGAGTTATTCTAATATCCTCACTGGGGGCGCGAAGTATAACGGAAGTTATATTACTATCCCAATTGGGGAGGCGTAAAGTACAACATGCATGAGTTTTTAATATTCTAATATCCTAACTGGGGAGGCGTAAAGTACAACAGGAGTTATTCTAATATCCTCACTGGAGGTGTAAAGTATAACAGGAGTTATATCAATATCCCAACTGGGGAGGCGTAAAGTACAACAGGAGTTATTCTAATATCCTCACTGGAGGCACAAAGTATAACGGGAGTTATACTAATATCCCAACTGGGAAGGCGTAAAGTACAACAGGAGTTATTCTAATATCCTCACTGGAGGCACAAAGTATAACGGGAGTTATATTAATTTCCCAACTGGGGAGGCGTAAAGTACAACAGGAGTTATTCTAATATCCTCACTGGAGGCACAAAGTATAACGGGAGTTATACTAATATCCCAACTGGGAAGGCGTAAAGTACAACAGGAGTTATTCTAATATCCTCACTGGAGGCACAAAGTATAACGGGAGTTATATTAATTTCCCAACTGGGGAGGCGTAAAGTACAACAGGAGTTATTCTAATATCCTCACTGGAGGCACAAAGTATAACAGGAGTTATATTAATATCCCAACTGGGGAGGCGTAAAGTACAACAGTAGTTATTCAACGCACCAACTAGAAGTTCTGGTTGACGAAGGCGCACACAACAGCATTGTATAATATTTAAAGGAGAATAAGAAGTTATATAACTGAATTAACAGAAATGTAGAGAAGTTTATTACGTCTACTTGCAACTGAGAAACGTGGTTTTTAAACCTTTACATTTAGCTCAACGCCTGCAAGGCTCACAGTGTGGATTGGATTAGTCACGAGCTATACATCACTAGAACACTATTAAGATTGTCCAAAAGATGATGTTATGTGTTTTGCCAAATTCTTGTCTGGGAAAAACTAATATGAGCCTCGTTTTAGCGGGGTAATGATTTCAAGACGTTCAAAGTTCAGCGAATCAAAATCCTGACATAGTTTTGAGTTAAGAACTCCAGGGATATTCTTGTATGACCTTTTATTTGCGCTCAAAGTTGTTCTGAGAAAACTGCCTTTGAAATACAGCAAAAAGAGAAAACTAAAAATCTGTACAAGGCAATTGATTATCTGTGAAGTGGCAGAAGTTCTTGGAGACATAGTAAAGTAGAACATATTATACTGTGAAAGTACCCCACTCTAGAGGTTTTTGGAGACATGCAACTTAATGGCCTAATACAGTACCACAGTATACACAAACATTAATCTATTGTAACCTTGTAGTTTGGGCGAATGTTGGCAAAGTAGATAAAGGAGTCGACGGCTAAAGCGATTCTCAGACTTCCTCCCTCCCAGCAGGCTGAAGTGAGTTGCTTGCCCGGGACCTTCAGTGTCCGTAAATGCTGCAACAAAATGTCGAGCATTTTAGCTTCATGTGAAAATAGATGGTAAACACAAGGGAAAACGGACTTGTGCTAATTTACTTGTTTAAATTAATAGAGTTTATTTAGTTTGCAATTCCACTCACAAACAAGTAAAAATCAAGTCTTGACCTCCAAATTTGTGTTCAAACTTGCTGGGAGGCAATCGCAAATCAAAATGAAGATTAAAAAAAGAAAGTTGCTTCCATTTGTTCAATGATGAACTGGTCCAAACTCGATCCAAGTCCATTAAAGCAATCAAAACTTAAGTCAGTAACTCGCATCGACGTGTCAGTTCACTCGGTCAATGCTTATAGCGTTATATAACTAGGAAAACAGCACTTAGTTCCCCGCTTTCTCCACCGTGTTTATCTCGACTCTCGCTACCTCGAACAGAAAACAACATCACCCTTGAATTTGACCAACTGTTTATCAGTAGTTCACTGCGAATCATCTTGAACTTAGTTATGTTGACAACCCCATTTCATCGACCACAGGCAATATCTCGAGGCAGGTAATAAACCAAGTTGTAATAACTGTGGTTCCTTAATTACTACTGTACCAGCATTACAGACCTATTGTCACATCAGAATGAAAGATCAAACAATGCTAACAAGATGAAAGCAAGTAATTAAGCTTAGTGTCAAATTATCGGGAATTTATTGAAGTTCAATTTATTGAAGTTCAAGTTATTATTTCTGAAACGTTGAAAAGCACCTAAAACGTTTGAGAGTATTCAGTTGGAGATGGCCTAGCTTCGGAGGGGGCAATAATGTTCAGAAGTTGGCAACTGGTGTTTGTAGACCAGGGTAAGCATATGTGCTAGAACCAAACTATTGAGTAGCTCATTTTCCTCCACAGTAACAGTTACAGATATAGGTGCAGGATTTCAAACCTACACAAAACACGAAACTTAATACTTTTTCAAAGACTTTCCAGAACCTTTTTCCAGCAGAATCATTGACTTTCTACCGCAGATAAAAAGTATCATTTCAGTTAATTTCCCGTGCTGCAGCTAGCAACCAATTCAAGTGCCTCGATTCATTTTCAAAATCTTCCCAGGCCTGGAATTATAATTTTCCAAATCCAGGGACTTTCCAGGGACCGTGGGAATCTTGTAGGTGGATGCGGACAACTTTACCTCACCAAATGGAGTGTAAAACTGAACCACATTAATCTCCTTGTCCTGAAACCAAGTTAGATAAATCTTGTGAGTTATCAATTGCAAAGAAGGAAAGAAACAAGGCACGCTAAAAAGAATACTGCTAGACTTGTTAGAATTTCACTACCGTGACCTCACAGTCAAGGGACCAGGGTTGGGGTTAATATCCCTTTCAGTAGTTAACGTACCAGATCTACTTTAAGTCAAGAACAGCACTACATCACGAGGAACGCTTTTTTACCAACTGAAGACTTGCAGAACGTGGGACAACAAACGATTGTGCTCAGTCATGTCAAACGAACTAAGTAAGCTCACGCTTAAACCGATGTGTAAAGAAACTTTACAAAATACATTTTAGTTTGCATATGTATTCTAGCCCTTCAATCTTGTAAACTGTTTAATTTTTTGTGATTTTAAAATTTTGTTCTATTTCGCATTTTTATGTTTCCAAAGACCTTCCGAAAATCCACTCTAGTGATAGACACTTCCTCACAAACCCTGTTGTATTTACTAATCATATTAATTAAGGTGTAGGAGTTAATTAATAGCGAACACGGTTGGAAGACACATTGTTAACATTTAGGCCTTAAATGTATTCAGCATTTGTTCCTAATGTAACAAACAAATGACACAATACATCTACAACATATCTGATCAAAGGGCACAAATATACCTGGGCTGCCGCCTTCTGCGATCCTCCCACGGCCAGAACAGAGCCGTTATGATTCCACTGTATTTTCACGACACTCATAGATGTGTCAATCAGCACTGGATCTGATAAGGAATTAATCAATGGAAATAAATAAGAACAATAATAATAGTAACAACAAACAAAAACTGTTAATAAATAGTCTCTAATACATATGTTCAAATGTATTTGATTCAGAACATAGCGTGAAGATGTTCCAAATTTCAGCTGCAGCATGAATAGAAGTTTTGTCCATAGGTATGTACATTACTTTGTACTGATAGGAACTTATATAACCCAACTGGAAGCCTCAATATTCAATGGATCGTCACTAGCTTCCCGTTATGAGAGACGATTCGTGGTAGTTTCCCAAATTATATACCGTATTTGACCGAGTAAGCGCCCACCCCCCGCGTGCAATAAATCTAGCGAAAGTTTTGGGGTGGGCGCTTACTCGAGCATGGGCGCTTACACGGTAAGTTTCCAAAGGTAACTTGCATAATAATAGCCCTTTTCGAACGTGGACAAACTTCAAAAGGGGATTTTCACAGTTGCTGTTTCATTCACTAAC
>JAOBYE010516751.1:0-11069 GCA_025403585.1 Parazoanthus swiftii
CCGTCAGGACGTCTGAAAATCAAACATGTTTAATTTTTGCCCGACAAACTCCGATTTTATCGTGGCTTGTCGAGAACCACCCCACACTAGCCGATTTTCTGTCCGCGACAAAAATTCGGGAGTCTCCCGACGAAAAATCGGCTAGTGTGTGATGGGCTTTAGGCAGCGATACTTCTGAACAAATCTCGAAATTTTTATTTATCAGTATTTGGTTGATTACGTTACTGCAGCGCCCCGTCTGGGTCTGAACTATTAATACATCCAGACCAAGTTACACAATTCTCTGGAAGATATCATGCAAATCTTTCGCAACTCAAAGATTCTTGAAAAGAAAACATTAATATTTTCGCCTATATGCAATATGGTAAACTAAAAATTACTATTGCGAATTTCAAGATGCTCTTTCCAATAGCACTGAAAAGTTTCCCCTTTCACTCAATTGTCAGAACTTAGAAAAACCGTGACGAGGTCGGATTGTTTCCGAGTCTGTGTCAAGTTACGTGTACAATTAAGGTCATGAAGCGAGACGGGAGTGAAGGAGTTGCATCATTTGATTAAATATTCTCAATCGCCAGTTGGGAAAGTTCATTTAATACGAAGCACGCGGGCCATGAAAACAAGGAAGGAAAAAACGAGGACCCATAACTTGCCGTACGGACCGAGCAAACAAGGCTAATAAGATGTTTATTATATGGCTTTCTTGATTATTTGAAGCAGGCGAGGCCGCTCCAGAACTAGAGGTCCGTTCGGCTACTTACGGACCTGAAACTGACAAATCACAGTGCGCGAAATCAGTCAGCCATATAATAAATGTACTTATACAAGTCGCCTTGGAATACCAAGGTCTAGTTATTGAATTATGGGCTCCGAAAGAACCCCTCTCTCCCAACAATCAGTTTCAAACAAAAATTGGAAAGGACGCGAACCAAATTTTATTTTACTTGGCCATATATTTAATTAACAATATAAAAGTCCAAAAATATGTTCATGATCGTTTATGTATCTTAAGGGATTGTTCACAATTTCCGACTTTCTAGTTCTCAAGTGTACAAAAGGTACTTTGGGATGGGGGGAGGAGCTTCGAGATTAATGTACACTCTTGCACACTTTCAAAACGTCGATACGTTTTCCCTCCTTTGACTTGAAAATAAGCAACTAAAAGCGCATGCGCAGCGAAAGTCATAAGCCGAAACGGGTCCACTCAAGAGCAACTTGACCCCCAAGATGCCAATGGCGACCTGCAGAGAATGATCAGACTGGAGTAAATTGAGTTCTAACAAATCAAGTTTGTTATCGTCTTGTACGTATTTGTTGAGCCAATGAAGGCAATTGATCAGAACTTTTGATCACACCGTGCTCCAAATTAAGTTTGACTGTCAATATTGTTTCCTTTATACTTTCGGGGAGGGGTACGTTTTGCACAAATGAGAAAATGTCAAGAATTGAGAACGACCCTTACGACCCTTAATTTGTCAGAGGTTATAGACCGAAATCTATTATTAGATCGTCCCCCCTAGGGAACGGAAAATGGCTGCGCGATACCTGTCATCGGTTCGCAGTGGGTAAGCGCGGTGAATTTTAACTAGAAAGAAATATTACGAACACACGGGAAGTTCACGTGGGAAAGACGCAGTCAGGTTTCTGATTTGTTAGCCGAGTTCGGTTATATTTAATTGCGACTTCAGGACTCCACGGGGGCCGCTATTTAACCTTTGAGGTTTATTTGGCTGCTAAAAGCTGCTCTTTATTACACGTTTTTGACGGCACGAAATCATATCCTGTGCAACAGCGGTCGTTCGGCTACAGTGCAAGACCAATAGGGCCTTTAAGAAGCTTGGGAGCGAATGTCAACGAGATTATTCCAAAGTAATACAGACTTAATTACAGAACACAGTGACTTCATGTGGGAATGCAACCAGCTGGCCGTTTTCCACCGTCGTTATTAAAAACAGAACGTGAAAACCTCGATTCTGAAGTTTTATAGAGAACGTGAAAGTTAGAGTATGAACCATTTCAATTTTCGTGTGGCTTTACAATTGAAGCTTCTAATTTTTCATATTTACACACCTTCGGGTATAAAAATAAAAAAGAAACGAATGAGTTGTACAAACCTGGAAAGGGAAAACGGAAATTTAAAAATTGAGCAACCGTCTTCGTCGACACTTGCGTTAAAACCCCTAATAATATTTAAGGGAACACTTCACCTTCGTACTACATTCAACACTTTCATTCCCACCATGTTTATCAATATATACTTTCTCCTTATATTATCAATATAAAATGAATTGATTGGTTGTGAGAATAAATAAACTGATCATCAACTCTAAAACTCTCGTACTTAAGCGCAAAATTCTCCCAATATTTTTATAGGAAAACGTGTGGATATGGATATGCCTATGGGTGATGAGAATTTACCAACATATCATTTGGCACTTTCGGGAGTGAAAGTCAAAGAGTTAATGAGGCATTGAAGCTAAAATAAAAAGTAATAAAAAAGCAAAATAAAAAATCTATTTCGCCACCGTTAATTATGCGATAGGGATGTATAGTCTCGCACTTGTCCACACACATTTGTTATAAAAAAGTTTGAAGAATTTTGCATAACAAATTAGGGATTTTGGAAAAGATAATCAATTTCCCAATTCTTGAAACTAAACAACATACTATACATTGATACTGTAAGGACAAGGTACACCCTGGTGTAAGCGAAAGGGTCAAGGCAAAAATCTTAATAAGTTAATCCTTTCTTGATTGGAGGAAGAGCCAGCGGAACCTGGCCGGAAGGTCCAGCAGTTAGAGCAGACCTGGATGGTCTCATGGGATCTTGGAAAGGAAGAGGTGATTGACCTTTGACCTTCTTGGTGATGGCTCGCACAAGGTCTCTTGCATGCTTCAGACTGTAAGCTAAAACAACGAAGGACGAAAGTCCGTTTTAGTCGGTGTTATCTAAACTGGCAAAATCTTTAGCTACAAAAATTCTGAAACGTTATAGTTCCAGCACACAAAGTCTAAAGTTTTTATCATCCAACCTGAAAAAAGTCCGAATATTAAAATGGATGTTAACCTGTTGACTTAAGCTAGAAGTTCTGGAATAAAATGCTAGGCACTCCTCTCCTCACAACATGTCGAAGCATAGCACAACTTAACACTCACGGCATAACACGACACGAAACGACACGACACGACGCAATACTTGTAACACAATGAAAAGCAAAGCAAAGCAACGCAACTTAACGTAAAACAGCTTAAAAAGTCAGTAATTCGTTGGTCATTTCTGTTACAGTGAAAATATTTCTGTTGGCTTAAAAAAAACAACAGGTGATAGTGTGCAAGTAGTTTGAAACTGCTGGGTTTCATTAAAAAATATAACAAAATTTAATAATCCCGTATTTCCACACTACACAAGACGGTACACTGCACTGGATTATCAACGGAATTGCTTCTTTTGCATTCTACTCACCTTTTAATCTGGCTTTTATTTCTTCAGTGAAATAACCTGAGTCAATCCACTCCTCAAAATCCGTTATGAAATCAAACGCCGTCAGACCTAGCAACGTATTAAAACCCATTTAAGCACGGCTTCTTCGAATCAGGGGTCAATCTAGGTGACTGATTAGGTGTAAATCGTGATTTTCACGCAACCTGGTTCCCAGGCCCTCCTCTTTCCCGAGAGGGTCTGGACGATCGTGACGAGACAAACAACTACTGAGTGAAAACCAGGTTTGAAAAGGACTTCAGTAAGACCAGGATTAGAAGCTTCGCTTCGCCTCTTGCTGTACAACTTCTGGAGTGTTCAACTCACCATACAAAGACAGTTCTAGTCGTTTCATAAGGCTTAAGCATACTATAGTAGTTTAATATAGTACAGTACTTACAGTACAGAATAGCACATCACAGTACAGTACAGTACAATACAGTACAATAGAGTAGAGCACGAGGTGGTTTGGTTGTGATGTAGTGTAGTGTAGTATAGTATAGTATAGTATAGTATAGTATAGTATAGTATAGTATAGTATAGTATAGTATAGTATAGTATTGTATTGTATGGTATGGTATATACCACTTATTAGCCGAGTGCGAGGTCCGTACGGCAAGTTATGGACCGAGTGTTTTCCTTCCTTTTATGGCCCAAGCAAACGCGAAGCGCGCGGGCTATGAAAACAAGGACAGAAAAACGAGGATCAATAATCTGCCGTACCGACCGAGGCTAATAAAGTGTTTATTATATGGCCTTGTTGATTGCTTGAGGCAAGTGAGGCTGTAAATGGTATAGTATAGTATAGTATAGTATAGTATAGTATAGTATAGTATAGTATAACATAGTATAGTATAGTATAGTATAGTATAGTATAACATAGTATAGTATAGTATAGTGTAGTATAGTATAACATAGTATAGTATAGTATAGTATAGTATAACATAGTATAACATAGTATAGTATAGTATAGTATAGCATAGCATAGCATAGCATAGTATAGTATAGTATAGTATAGTTTAGTATAGTATAGTATAGTGTAGTGTAGTGTAGTGTGGTGTAGTGTAGTATAGTATAGTATAGTATAGTACAGTATATTCCAGTTATGCAATGCTTTCGAGTGGGATACCGTGGAATATGCCACGCGTCACTTGTATTTTCTGTATAAACACGAGCCTTTAGGCGAGTGAGTATGCGAAGAAAATGCAAGTGACAAGTGGCATTTTCCACGGTATCCCACGAGAAAACATTGCATAACTATTTTATCCCATGCCTAAATCTTTGGAAAATATAAGGAAATCTTCGGAACAGTTCGGAAATCTTCGGAAATTTTCAGAAAACTTCGGAAACGGTTCAAAACAGTTTTTTAGGAAATTTTGTAATTTTTTAAAAATTCTCGGAAGATTTTGGGAGGTCTGGAAGTTATCGGAAAACTTCGGAAACAGTTCAAAACAGATTTTGAGAAGTTTTTCTAAGTTTTGAAAATTTTCGAAAAAATTTCGGTATCATCGGAAAATTCTCGGATAGGTCGGAACTGTGCGGAAACGTTCGCAAAGGTTGGTAATTTTGAGAAGCCTTAAAAATAAAGAGACGCCAGCATAACTGTTGCGCGCAAGTAACGACGGGAAACTGAGTAAATTGGAATACCACCCGTTGCATACCGCAGAATATGCAACGGCAATCCTGGTCTCTGATTGGCTGTATCTTTAAATGCAGTGGATAAAGTATAGTATAGTATAGTAAAGTAGTGTGTAGTAGTAGCGTAATGCACTGTAGAGTAGAGTAGAGAAGAGAAAATAGTATGGTGTGGTAAGGTACTGTACGGTGTGGTAGAGTACTGTAATATAGTGCAATGCATTGTACGATGAGGGAAGAATATGAGAATAGAACACAAACAGAAGAGAACAGGATTCATAAAAAAAAAACAGGAAATGTAAATAACACCAACGGAAGTGATAATACCTTGAAAGTTTCTTGCTCTTACATTTGCACCTAAAGGAGTTTAAAAAATCTTGGTTTAGTTAAAGGGCAGTCATGCACGCTTGATACGTGCCGTGGTTTATAAAACTAATTAAAACAATCAATTCTTACAGTCTTTCATAGCCAATCTCTTCTCTAACAACATAGTACTAATATTACATTCGACGTTTGCCAGATAAGAAAACCTGGTGTGATAAAACCCTTAATACATTTTTCTTGCTTTTTGCAAATTTGTGAGCTTGGTTAGCGTTTTTCCGACATGTCTACTGCATAACAATGCCAACAGGAAACAGATTATTAATTCAGGTTATGAAACAGCAAACATGTTTTCCCTGAGTCGCTTAGAAAAAAGGTTTACACAGGAGAACCACTAATCATGATATATGACCGAGCTAGAAGAGAGGTGTACACAGGAAACGCACTTACCATGATGAATAAGCAAGCTGGCAGCAAACATGTTGTTTCCTTGAGTTGCATAGAAGAGAGGTGTACACAGATCGTCATTAACAGCTTCCACGTCAGCTCCGTAGGTTAAAAACAATCGAAGCACGTCCGAGGAGTTCGATAGTCCTGCAGTCAAATGCAAGGCCCTGGGAAAAACATTCAACAAAGTGTAACAGCAAGGTAAGGGAAAAAAGGCACCAGAAACCAGAAACACATAAGAAGTATGAGCTAGCGCTTCTGCAGAGACATAAAGGGTCAATTTTTTGACTGAATCAAAGGACTCCCTCTTTCAGAAGTTATTTTAAGTTGTCTATCCAAAAAATTCCTAAAGAAAACGCCAAAATCCACCCGAAACAGCAATGATCAATCACTTCCGCCTAGTTCTGTTGAGCTAATTTCGGTTTTCAAGTTCTTATACATTTGCTGTATATTTGCCTTACCAACCTCGACTCAAAGTTTTTGTTCAAGACCAGTGGGGCGTATTATGTAAACGGTCTATATATTTCCCATTAATAAGTTGGGACAGTTGTGCATTTCATTGGAAAGTTTAGAGTGAATGATTAACTTCGATATTCTCGAAACTAACCAACTTAATATTACACTGACGCTTAGAGGGGAATATTGATGTTGATAAACTTACGTGTTCCCAGAGGGATAAGTAGGGTTAACGGAAGCACCGTGTTCCAGGAGAAACCTCACAGTTTCCATACGGTTGGAACTAAATATGAGATGGCAAAACAGATCTAATAAATCGCTATCAATTGAAATGACAAAACACCACATCATCTTGACAAACTGTTACTACTAGTCCCATATGAGCTAGTTTACAAGAAGGGTACACTCAAAATGTCTTACCAGGGTATTTCCTCTAACAAGATTTTATGAACAAGCAAGTCCGATTCACTCTCTTTAAGTTCAAACTTGTTTCGAGACAGCCTGAGGAAGGAAAGATACAAAACAGATTAAAGTTTTTTAACTAATGAACACTTAACAGTATTTTCGAAACCCGGTAGTCCTAATATACCCTTACAATACGTGCTAATTATTCTTTAAAAGCGTTCCCACCTTTCCGTAACTCAACATTTACCTACCTACCTACCAACATACGTACCTACCTACCTACAAACTTCTTGCCTATCTACCACCATACATACCTACCAACCTACCTACATACCTACTTACCTACCTACCAACTTATCTACCTACATACCTACCTACCTAACTACCTACATACCTACCTACCTATCTACAAACCTACCTATCTACCAACCTACATACCTACCTACCTATCTACCTACATAACTACCTACCTACCTACCAACATACGTACGTACATACATACATACATACCTACCTGTCTGTCTGTCTGTCTTCTGTCCGCCTGTCTATCTGTCTGTCTACCTATTTATTTATAAGTTCGCTAAAGATGGGTAACAGACAAAAGGACTAACATAGGCTGTAACATATTCAAGATATCAAATCGAACGGATGTCTCGTCTAGCTTAAGTTTGAAACGTGGCAGCAACGTTGCGTCATTGCTTTTCCTTGAAACAAGTCCTAAAAATTGAAAACCCAAATGACTTGTTCATAAAACTAGCAGCGACAGCTTTAGAAAATTTGCACAAATATTCTGCAGTAATCGAGACTTATGAAACATTCGGTAGCAACCAGGAATTATCTGTCTTTCTTGTGTAACTGGTAAAATATGTTTACACTTCATCAGTATTTCTTGCAAAACCATTGATCAACTAAAACTAATCTATTTTCAATTTCTCACCACTGAGCACACTCCAAGAAATCGTTTGCTACTGCAAGATGAAGTAGACTCGGAGGAGACTTCTGCAACCAAAATAGGGCCATTTAGGACGTTATAACAACAATGATTCTAAATCTAAACTGGACGGTGTAGGTATCACCATAATCACTTTTATAACTGCCATCATCACATCACTGCTACCCCCAACACAGTCACTTCCATCATGAACATCATAACTATCTCATCATACCCATCTTCACCATGCAATCAATGGCAACATCTTCAACGCCATCATCGACATGCACCATCATTACCATCGACACCACCAATATCGACACCTCTGCCATCATTCGCCTATATGAAGACAACCTTCGTTGTTGTCCTTACCATCATCACTGTCATTGCCATCATAATCATCATCAATACCTTGACTATGTCTATCATTACACCAGCACCATTACCTAAGAAATTATCACCACTACGATCAACAACATCATTGCCATCGCTGTCAACATGCTTTTTATGATTACTATTGCCGTTATCACTATCGCTTACGCCCTCGCCATAACCACCACTTTCATGATCAAAATATTATTATTACCAGTATTGCTATAAACGTAAAAGATTTTCACAAAATTGAGAGATCCACGCACGCAGAGATTCGGTTCTAAAGCTTCTAAGTATTTTTTCCTCGCCTTACATACGCTTAGAAATCTGAAAATGCACCCGCGACTCCTTATAGCTTGTTCTTAAATGGCTTGGATTTGATTTAACAGTTTAGTATTCAGCACCTTTTACTTAATATCGTGCTGCCACAAACACCGTATTTTAAAATCACTTTCCAAGCGGACACTTTTCCTTAAATCGTAACAAGCAAACGCAAAAAGTTTGCATGCGTTGTTACTACAATATATCAGAAACTGTTTGCGATGGTGTTTTCAATCATCCCTTGTTGTGTTTACCTCGCAGACATTACCTAAGAATATAACTTGATCTAGAAGTGTCCCCTTTAGGTGGTCAAGTCCGCTTATGGGGGACTGTTTTCAAAAAATTGTTACGTAAACAAACGCAAGAAGTTTGCATGAGCTATTGCGGACCATTGGCATCGTCTCTTGTTCGTGTTTACCTCCAAAACAGACGAAGACAGTAACTAAGGATATTAAATACCAAACACTGGATAGTGAATTTCTGGTTATCTGATTGGTTCCCTACGCAAGGTCTAAATCCTACATATCCTGTAGTTTGTCCAAACATGGAAAATGACAATTTTATCAATTATATATTATTTATTTTCTCTCAAAACGGCCGAAAACTCGAATCGGTAGAACATAAAGTTCAAGATATTTTTATCCGGTAATTGGTATTAATAAAACAATTACTTCACTCACGCTTGTTGGATATGAGCTTATGATAGCCGAAAAGGTGCCTCGTCCGCTATCTAAAAGCTCATATCCAACGCACGTTTGTGGAATAATTGTTAAATACAACGTGCTCCACGTGTATCCCCCTTTGCGTGTTCACGTCACAAATGAACGCAAATGCTAGTAAAGATACAACCTGTTCTATTTTATGCAGTGTTTGTGACGGATGATAACACATAGGATACGAGCATCAAAACGTATTTCTAGTATTGGCTCCTGGAAAATTCATGGATAACTGTCTGCCTAGAATAGCACGGAAAACAACTTTAATCTTTGAACCAAACGCATCGTTGGTAAAATGTTTACAAGTTGTACCTCGCCTTCGGCATCCAAACTTATTTTGATTTTCCCCTCTGTATCAAAGAAAAGCAAGGCCTGGATGGCATTAACTCGTCCTTGCATGGCAGCGCAGTGAATCGGCATCAGGTTCTGTTTGATACGGAAAGGAATATGACAACACAAAGGAAATTGAGGCGGAAGACAAAACAGGGCAAGTTGGATGAAGTCTGAAAAGAGTAAAAACAGAGAGTAACGGAGAGAAGTAGAGCAGAGTAGTACAGAACATAACCATTTCGCTACGCCACACTGTTTGTTACAATTTTCAAGCACTGTCGAAATGTTTTACATTTTTTGAGTGTCTTTACTGGAAAACACCTGATAAAATGCAAAACAACTTACCATCCCGGTTCGACTACTTTTCATTTGACGTTAACTTAGCTGTTATTTTGTCAAATTTAGAATTTGCTTTTTTGTACGACTTTTCATTTTGGCCCAATAGGCCTTTTGCAGCTAGAGGTCACATGGTACAATATACGCCATACTGGAGGGCAAAAGAATGTGCAAGACTCCAAAACAAAACACAATTAACTAGAAAAGCGTCATTTTTCTTTGTTTTACATTTCCCAGTGGAGTCTTACACATTCTTTTGCTCTCCAGTGTGGCGTATTTTGTGCCATGCGATCTCTAGCTGCAAAAGGCCTGTTAAAGTTTCTTTCTGAGAAACTTGGGCAGAAAGTCAAACCTTTGTTATTAACTTATTAAGGAAAAAACCTTTCAATACATTTCTAAGCTTTAAAGTTTACTTCAGTTATTGACGAAACAACGTACATCGAATGGTCAGAAAGGTCAATGTAGTTTAGTACAAGGCAGTGTAACAAAAAACAAAACAAAACAACACAACACAACACAACACAACACAACACAACACAATACAAAACTGCCTCGGCTTGAACGGTTTGTGGTTACAGTCTCCTTCTTGAATGGCCGAGTCGCCACAAGAGTAAATAATTTATCTCTCTTCAGGAGCAATCAATTCAAAGAATCGACTTGCAACAATTTCATAAAACCAAATTCCAAACAAATATACAAAGAATACTTCCGAAAAGTACCTTCTCAAACTGATAACAACAAAAGCAATAACACAAAACAAAAAAGGTTTACAACGAGAATCACAGAAACACTGATAATGATAACAACAAAAAACGCCAACAACAGCAACAGCTGCTCACCCTCTTGTTGCGCAGTGTCGGTGGTGCCTCCTTCGCGAGCTGTGGAAGTAAAACATCAATCACCAAGATGAAACATCTCGCATTCTTTCTCATCACCAAAAGCAAAAGAGAAAACACAGCAACTGCAGATTTTTTGGTAAAATCAAGTCGTAGTGCGTCTGAAACTTAACACAGTGATTTCTGTCCTTGTTCCTTCATTTGTGTTATCTCACTGTGGGTTTTCTCAATTCTTTCAAGATTACAAACTAATACGACCATTAGATTATATTCATCAAGAGCATTCAATTGTACAGAGCTTAGCACTTTGGATTTTTGTCCACTGGTTCAGTCAAGAGCATTTGACTTGCTTTTTGGAAATTTACTTAACCTTTTTTTAGTCAGGAAGAAATCAGATTTTGATTCTATGTTAAATTTTACACAAAAGAAGTAAAGCCTCGATGAGGGTCACTTAAAACTCTAGAGGGGGGGGGGGGGGAAGGGGGGTC